>PVJX010025907.1:0-26421 GCA_004027295.1 Dolichotis patagonum | reverse complement strand
AGTCAATATGATAGAGAGTGAATATCTCCGATTGTCTAGTTTTGAAATTTTTGTCTCTTACATTGCTTTCTTGTGATCCGCTTTGCTCTGTTTTGTTGTGTTTAATTTTACCCTTTTGATATAATTGCATGTATATTTGAGTGGGTAAGATGGATGACCATATTGCTGTTTTTGTCAGATCGTGGAGCAGAGCTGTTAAAAGTCTCACTGCTTGAATGTCTACTTTACATGTTTTAACTTTGTAATTTGAACAACTATTTCCAAGAAGTCAGTATGTAATTTGTCAAGTAATAATTTCTTAGGTTTTTTTTGTTGTTGTTGTTTTCCTTTTTTCCTTGGAATACTGTATTGTCACTACCCTTTATTCTGTTTTGTTTTGTTTTCTCTTTAAATAAATTTTTTAAAAAATCCATCTACAACAGATAATGCATTATAAGAAACGTTAAAGCAAGTTCTTCAGATGGAAGGAAAACATACTACAGTAAACAGAAATCCGGGTCTATCTGGAAGAAAGAAAATGATCAAAAGTAGTAACTATAAGGACAAATACAAAAATAACCTGCCAAAATAGCTGAGTTAGAAGAGCATTAGACTGAAGCATAAACACAAAAATAAACACTTTTCCTCTTAGTTTTCAAATACCTTTCAAAATTAACTAACTAGCCAGGCATGGTGGCCTAGGCCTGTGATGGCAGCACTCTGGGCAGGTCAGGGAAGAGATCATAAATTTGAACCTGAGTAACTTAGCCCTCAGAGAGGCTCCAGACTCAAAAACAAAACAAGGGCTGGGGATATAGTTCAGTGGTACAGCAATTCCCTAGAAGGTGTAACCTCTGGGTTCTGAGTTCAACCTTCAGTGCTACCAAATTTTAAAAAAGGTAAATTTTTATGATATGTATATATCTCCATTTTTAAAAGATGAACAAATAATGCAAATCACTTCATGTCAATAAATCCAAGTTACCTGAAATGGATAAATTCTGGGAAAACTACAACTTCTCAGAACTCAGCCACTGAGAAATGAATACCTTAAAAAACTGAGGTGAGGTATGAGGGCATAGCTCAGTGGTAAAGCGCTTGCCTACATGTATGGGCCTGGGTTTGATGGCCAGCACACCAGAGCACAAAAAACTTACATTATAGTTAAAAACAGATAACCAATAAATAAACTCCAGCGTACAGGTACTTCACTGGTGAATTCTGATGATACTATTTAGTATAAATAAAGGAGGAAATACTAATCCTACTCAAACTTTTCTGTAAGACTGAAGAACAGTTCCAACTCAATCTTTGAGTCAGGACTATGGTTTATAGGCAGATGTCCCCTAAAGCCTCACACGCTTTTGAGAGGTGACTGGATCGTGGAAGTGTGACACTCACTAGCGGATTCGACCCCTGAGGAGGCGAAACCCGGTGGAGGAGTCAGGTCCTGGGCTGTTCCCCCTCTTCATTCCCTCACTGCGTCCCACTACCACGCCATGAACAATTCTCTGCCACAGCACCAACCCTGTGGACTGAAATCTCTGCAAACAGTGATCTGTCCCCCACTTTTAAGTTGTGGGTGTGGGTACTGTGTCTCAGCAACAAGTAATACAGACTCTAAAAACAGACATTACAAGACAATAAAACCCAGATGCAAAATTCTAACCAAATTGTTAACAAAGCAAATCCAACATCATATAGAAAGGGTGATAATTCATCATGACGAAATGGTGTTTATTCCCCAAACTATAAGGCCAGTTTACATTTATATGAAGTTGGTTCAGTACAATTCACAACTGTATAAATAACAAAAAATATACAATTCAGAAAAGGTATTTACATAACAATCGACACCCACATACTGTGACAGAAAGCAGATCAGTGGTGTAGTGGTTGCCAAGAGATGTAGGACAGAACAGCAGAGAACAGCTGTAGAGAGACTGGAAAAAGAGGAGGAGGAAAATCTGGGGAGACGGGTGCGTTCCTAATCTGGACTACAAGAATGGTGGCGAAATGTATAC
Source organism: Dolichotis patagonum (assembly GCA_004027295.1). Classification (NCBI taxonomy): domain Eukaryota; kingdom Metazoa; phylum Chordata; class Mammalia; order Rodentia; family Caviidae; genus Dolichotis; species Dolichotis patagonum. The sequence continues at coordinate 24,418 of PVJX010025907.1, read as the reverse complement.
ACACAAAAACATCAGCCTGCAATCCCAGCTACTCAGGAACATACATTCATGGCTAGCCTACTTTTCTGAAGTTTTGGTTTTCTGGTTTTTTAAAGCACTGTCTTGCTATGCAGTTCAGGCTGGCCTTGAACCCACTGCAATCCTCCTGCCTCAGCCTCCGAGGGCTGAATTACAGGTGTGCCCTGCCATGTCCAGTTAGTGGCTAGTTTGCGCAACAAGACCCATGTCATAAGACAAGACAAAACAAAACGCTACATATACTAAAATATCAAAACAAGCAATTTAAATAGTCAATTATTCCTCAATAAATGTGTTCCAAAATAAGTCCAAGAAATGAAACTTTTCTAAGGATCCAAGTTAAAATTTAACTATTTTATGGTGCTGTGCAAAATGGGCAGAAAAAAACTGCAGCTGCTGAGTGTCAACTTCTAGGTCACAGAGTCTCCTGTGTCACTGCTGCTGTGGCCCTTGCAGAGTGGCCCAGCAAGAAGCCCCCACATCCTGGAAGTGAACAAGTTCCAAAACTATACCTGAGAGGGCATCAGACTCAAACACAGCCCACCCCCGCTGGTCTCGTGTAAAACCCCAGCCTTTCCTATCTCACACAGCAGTCAGACACCTGTGGACACCAAAGTGGGTCCTGACCTGGGACATCACTCCCACAGGCACAAGAGACGGCACAGGCCCTGTGCACTGTCTTTACTGGTCACAACAGAGGACTGGCAATCACCCATCCCCTTGCTGCAGCAGCAAATGACACCCACTCACACCTTGGGACTCTCCAAAGCCAGCTTATGTTGCCATCTCAGTGATGGATACCTGTGCCAGTCTCACGGAAGCTCCCAAGCAGGGTAGAACCCTGACATCTCGACTTTATTGCCATATACTTTTGCATATTCTAAATGCTAACACAGGGGGACTATAAAAAGATTGAAAGTGATACCAATAACCCTAAAAGGTTTTTATTAGTCCAGTTAAAAACCTAATGTCAGCCAGGTGTGGCAGAACATGCCTGGAACCCCAGCACTTGGGAGACTGAGGCAGAAAAAGTGCCTTGAGTTTGAGGCCAGGCTGGGCTACACAGCGAGTTCAAGGCCAGCCTGAACCACAAAGTGACAGATTTTGTTTCAAAAAGCCTAAGTGTCTAATGAGCCCAGTACAATGTGAATATTTCTAACTATATTATTTTTCATGGAAAAATTTCATTTGGTATTTCTCAGATTAGGTGCTTCTTACAAATTCTGGAACAAATTAACAAACCTAAAAATAATTATCAATTAATAAATAATTACCCAATCAACCTCACACTGAGGAAAACAAACAAAAGCTAGTCCGGCAGTGGAAAATGACTGCGCTCTTGTATGACTTGCACAATATTTAAAAGTTTCCCTAGGCCCTGTTTCTTTATCTGAAAAACAAAGGGTTGACTTTTTAAATACCATATACTTTAAAAACTGACTTGTTACACATAAGGAATGAGTAAACGTCATAATGATTTACTGGTCACCCTGATTCACCTCTGTTCTCTTCCATCTCTGCCCTTTAATCTACGAATGCTTGACTTTCAATGCTAGGTTAGTTTTTGCCAGTTTTTGAACTTTATAGAAATAGAACTTTACATTACACTATGGTTTTAAAAAACTAAACATTTTAATGGGGATAAAAATTGTACCTGACCTTTCCATCTCTGCCTAAATCTACTCTAAACCTTCCCTCACAGCTAACCACATTTAAACCACAATCTCCACAAAGGTTTTTAATCATAAGTAAGTAATCAGAATCATCTGTGACACTCAAGAAAAAAAGACAGGAATTTCTGATTTCACAGGTCTGGAATTCAGTCCAGTTGTAATTTATTTTTTAATTGTTAAATTTTATAATTTTTAAATTCATGCTACAGTATAATATATATAATGCAAAATACATAGATCATAAACATATAGGCTACTCGATCAGTTATCACAAAACAGAGGCACATGTTCTTCAAGCAGGCCAACCAAGGTCAGCAATGAATGGCCAAGGGCTGTTACCTCTCAAGCGCCTCTCCCTTCCTTTTTTTGCTCACCTAACATTTATTTATGTTGCCTCATAGTCACAGGTCAGAAGCAGCCACTCTTCCAGGAAACAGTGCTGTCTGCATACAGTCCCTACCCTACAGGAGAACGGGAAGGCAGGCTGGGAGGCTCTTACTGCCACTGGAGACCTAACTGCCAAGTCATCAAGGAAGAGGTAAGAAAAGATCCACTTCAATTTAGATTTTGAAGGTAAAACCAACAAAACTGGCGGATACAGTGGATGTGGGGCTATGAGGAAGTAAATCAAAGCTTTTTAAATCATTCTTACCTTCCCGGGAGGCACAGTCTTCTCCAGGGCCAGAGCCAGGCCCCGCCCGGTCCGGCTTCTTCATTCCTGCTCTTTCATCCCTGTTCCAAGGTTTTGCAGGCTCATGGCCCGTTTTCCCTGAGCTTCAGGGCCACGTGTCCAACTCCTTGTCATACTCAGTAAGCACCTCCACACCTACTTTCAAAATTTGCTTGCGCCTCAATACCATGTCATTTCAACTCCAGGTCTAGATGAATGACACTTCAAAGTACAGTACCCCATATTCCAGACCCAAACCCCAGGAGCCTTTTTAATCCGCTCTCCCTCTGTCACACAACCAGGCAGGAACCATTTGAGGGTTTGGTTTTTTGGTAGATAATGGGAGCTTAATTACAGCACAGTATAAAAGTGAAGATAATTTAACTTGTTGCTTTCCCTCAAAGGTCTCAGGAGACAAAAATTCTCCCTCAGGCTGCCACAGCTTTCTTGTTATCTTCCCCTTCTGCTGTGTTTCCCCATCCCTCCTGGCTTCCTGGAGAAGTATTTCACAGGTTGTAAAGACAACATGCTGCTGGGCATGGTTAGTTCACTGAGTGTCTCCTCCAGTTCTCTCTACCACTATGAGCTCTGGTAGAACAGTTTCATGACTTCTCTTCTCCATCAAGTCTGCTCCAGGGCAACCCATCATCCCCACCACGCTCCTTGCTTCCTCCCCAGTGCCCCCCTGGCAGGACACTCCATAATCTGATTCTACTGTAATGTCTCTGCCAACTCCCAACAAAGCCTCCAACCTCAAACTTCCCTCAGTTCTCCAAATTTTCCATTTTCTGTACTCCCTCTCACTGTGCAAGGCTTACGTACGAAGATTCTTCTACAAAGACTAGCCTTTCATGCCTATTCCCCCACTGCACCTACTCACCTAAGTAAACCTCTCAGTTTCACAGTAATTCTTAATATAATGCTTCTCCCTAATATGTATTAAGCACTCACCTGGGGAGGGGGTGAGACCAGGCTCTTGCTATGTAGCCAAAGCTCCCAGCCATCCTCCTACCTCACTTCTCCAGTACTGGGATTATAAGTATGAGCCATCACCCACCATACCCAGTTTAAGCAGTTCTATTTCAAGGCCCTCTACACAAGCCTCTCATATCTCGTTTAGTACTCATCACAATTACTATGAGAATTCCCAGTTCTCTGATGAGATGCACTGAGATTAACTTGCCCAGGATCAGAGAGCTAGTGAAGCAAGAGCTGGGTGGAATCCTAAACCTTTAAGCAACGGATCTTGTCTTTCCTACGAAGCTTTCTCCAGGATTAGGTATCCTCCCTTATCACACCCCTGAGGGCCTTCTCGGATTCCCTTAGTCAACTCTGTGAAAGGAGACAGGGTCTCCCTGTTTCCCATTATATCCCCAGAACTAAGTGTTTTCAGTCCTCTAATGTCAATCAACAAGTGTACCAACAGCTAACACTTAGGATGTGACATTCCATGCCAGGCACTTTCTAAGAACATGTATTATCTCACTTGATATAGAAAACTACCTCTTGATATACTCTACTAACATCTGTATTTGAATGATGTGAAAAGCAGGCAACTTGTCTAAGGTCTCATTGTTCCTTGGTATTAAAGCAGAGATTCGAACAAAGGAAGTCTTACACCATAATGGGTGGGTGAGCAGAAAATGAGAGAATGAACTCCATGGTATCTATTTTAGCTGCTTGTTTACAGCTATATTCTGGCAAGCTGAGTCTTAAAAAAATGACTTCTAGGGGGCTGGGGATACAGCTCAGTGGCACAAGTGCCTGCCTCGCAAGCACAAGGTCACGAGTTCAATCTCCAGTAACCCCCCCCCCAAAATGACTTCTAAAGTTGTGTGGTCGCACACACCTGTAATTCCAACACTCAAGAGGCTGAGGCAGGATGATTGCCACAAGTTCAAAACCAGCCTGGACTACATAGCAAGAATTTTGTAAAAACAACAAAAATGGAACACCTAAGTGGTAATAATACATTATTTCTAAACTTTACATTAAAACACAGGCCCAGTGAATTTTTTAAGACACAAAATGACATATTTTTTTTTGACATATACATATTATTAACTTCAGTAGGAATCATTAGGAGCAGCACAAATTTGCAATCCTAGCACTCAGGAGGCTGAGCAGGAGCTACACAATGAGTTCAAGGCCAGCATGAACTACATAAGCCCCTGACTCAGAAGAGTATACAAATGAGAAATGTTTCTATAAAACTAGGGATGGAGCTCAGAGGTAAAGCCCTTGCCCAGCAGAGCAAGGCCCCGCATTCCATCCACTAACCAACCAATGGCACACACATGCACACAACACCAAAAGATTACAGGAAAAATTGCTGTTACATATGCAAAATTCATTTTTAAAAATCCACATAAAGAACCCAAACTTGGTCATTACAAACCTTGTTGCCACATTTTTTTGTCTTTTTGAGACAGAGTCTCACTATGTAGTTCAAGCTCGCCTTGAACTCACTTTGTAGCTCAGGTTGGTCTCAAACTCACAATGATCCTCCTGCCTCAGCCACCCAAGTGCTGGGATTATAGGTATATGCCACCATGCCCAGCTTACCAAATTTTTCTTTTTTCCTTTCAACATCCTCCAGCATTCATAAAAGAATAGTATCTAACTCAAAACAGTTATTGGGAGGATTCAGATTATTAAATGTTTGTACGTTCATAAATAACAAATACAATGAAATCTTTTGACCCTAAATATGCAAACCAAAGATTGTGTTCTAAAAGTGAACTTTCAAATAAATATGTACCAACAAGTGACAAATGTAATTTGAATGTGACCTGTTTTTTTTTTTTTTTTTTTTTTTTTTTTTGGTGCTGGGGATCGAACTCACGACTGCGTGCTTGCAAGGCAGGCGCTTATGGCACTGAGCTAAATCCCCAGCCCCGATGTGACCTGTTTTTTACAGCAACGGGGGAAATGTGGAAGACCATCAGCTAAAGTGAAACAGTAAGCAGAAACCTGAAACAATAACCAGAATTTGGATGCAGATTTATGTATGTCCATGGGCACTGAACGGGACCATTGCCAGAATATCAGGCCCTGATCTCTGGTGAGGCTTATATGGGATAAGCAAGCAGGAAGTACAGAGGCAGAATGGTTTGTGAACTGGGGATTGATTTATACAATGTGCACCATAGTGACCAGCCATTTCTGAGACAGAAGCTACTGGAAATGGAACAGGAACTATTACCTGTGCAACTAAGAAACTGAAGTATACTGGGGAGAGGGAGGGTTAATATTTCTGTTACAGAGCTACTTTCTTTTTGTTTGGTAGCGGGGATCGAACTCACGACCTCACGCTTGCCAGGCAGATGTTTATGCCACTGTCCAAGCTACTTTCAAATAAAAATATTTTCAAGGTCTCCATTACTTTTCCAAATTCAAAACACATACCCTGCCATAGGGGGAAAGGGGAGGGGGGAAGCCTCTGTATAGTTCCCAAAATTTTCTTTGAATTGGCTATTTCTCTTTCCTCAGACTTAGTATTAAAAAAAAAGTTTTACCCAAAAATATTTAAGGCTAGGTACTTTATCATTCCTGAGTCTGTCAGCCTTTTTGACCTTGGCTAAGTCATTACAGTTGTGCACTTCACTCTGAATTAAGCTCCTTGCAAAGTCAGTAGTTTTCCTTCTCTAAAGGTGAAATCTGAAGTTGTTCTCTAATAGCTAAATCAGCCAAACTTAGGAGTCTAGCGGTTTGTAAACAAACCATTAGCTGTTCTTAATTATACATCAATAGATCGTGTTTATTTCTGCAGTACAAGTTCTGGCCTATTGAGCAAAATAAAGAAATCTACAAAAACTGAGATAAAAGATACTTAAGAACAATGGGAATGTACAAAATCAGTCTTAAAAATTCTGTAATCATGAATCAAAGGTAATCTGTATGGTATAAATGTGCCTAGAGCACAGATTTGAGAACTATCTTGGTTAAAAAAAAAAAATCCCACAAGTTTTGGGTTCCAATTTTAGTACAACTACTGACTTGTATGACCTTAAGCAATTAACCTGCCACTCATTCTTGTTATAAAGCAGTTCTCATGCAAAATTGGCATCAGAATTAAATGAAATAAATGATACAAAGCAACAGCCACAATATTTATAGCACACACCCAACAAATATATGTAATAATGACTGCTGACCTCTTGTTACTGGTGATAATGCCAGAGAATGTAGACATTATCTCTAAAACTCAAAAATCTATGATGGTTTTTAAGATTTTTAAATCTTAAAGGCCCACTTTACAAATAAGAAAACTCCAAAAAGCTAAATATTTTACCCAACATCACATAGCTAGTTAAGTTGCAGGATGCAAGTTTTTTTGGTTTTTTGTACCAGGGACAAACTCACGACCATGAGTTTGGAAGGCAAGCGCTTATGTCGCTGAGCTAAATCCCCAGCCTGCAGAATGCAAGTCTTAATCACTCCACTGACGGTGTGCTTCACAGCAACAGAACTTCCCCCCTCTTCACAATCACTCAAGAGTACACAGGCAGGCACTGTCTTCATTTCCTTCACATGGCAGCAGACTCCTACAGCCACACAACCAACAGCCAACTTAACAGGGCCAGGCTGTAATGCTAAAGCCAGGGTTCAGTCCCGGAGACTAGTTCCTCTCTACATTATGGTAATAATTCTGCAAACACCGAAGCAAAGAAGGCCCTTTTGCAGAAGAAAAGTGAAAAACAGATGACATGTGATCTATATTAAGACTTTCTTCCAACTACTGTCAACATTCAAATTTTCCAGAAGTTAAAATATACATTTACCTGAAAATATCAGTAGCAATTTTATCCAAAAACAAAACAAAACAAAAAAAAACCCCACTTTATCTAACGTCTTTGAAATTTGTGAGAAAATGTCAGTGCTAATCAGAAGCAAAAGAAAAGATATTTTGACAGTTCTGTTACTGTTTCCTGTGGTATGTTTCTTGTTTAATGAATAAGATCATCTAAACAGAAAACGAGAGATTATAATTTTATACCTCTTTGTAAATCATTCAGCATCTCCTGCAAGTCATTCCCTATTTTTTCCACAGGAAAAGACAATTACTTCTATAAAGAAGGATAGAGCTTGAATATAAAGGCAACCCAAGCGCCCTGATACTGAAAGTACCTATCCTGTATTTGTTTCCTGCTATCTGTCTTCCAGAAAATTAAAGAGAAGCAAGCCAATCAAACAGTTAACACTACTATAACATGATCAAACAAAAATCTGAAGATTAAATTAAACTGTCTCTAGAATTATCTTTACCTTGTCTGGATTTAATTATGTAAGTTTGTACCCCTCTTGCCACGAGAGGACACAACGAGAAGACGGCCTTTCAGGCCACCGCCTTGATCCTGGACTTCTCAGCCTCCAGAACTGTGGGAAATCAATTTCTGTTGTTTGTAATAAGTCACTCTGGTCTACAGCTCTGCTACAAGGAATGGACTGAGACAGAGACTAGTGACACAGGCAACCAAACAAACAAGACACCATTCTCCAGTAACAAAATACAAGACTGACACTGTCAGTGAGTAAGCAACAGAAACAGCCAAAGTATGAAAAGGGCATCATTTTTAAACACTTCGATTTAGCTCTGCCTAGAGTGACTAAGCACCTGTGACTTTTTGGTTTCAGAAGTTTAAAACATTCTCTTTGTTGACTGATGACTTACAAGAAAAAACTGAGGGCTGGTGACATAGCTCAGGTAGCTTCCCTGGTGTAAGATGCCTGAGGGGTCTGGGTTTAACCCCTGCACACACACACACAGAAGCTAAAGGGAAGAACTGAAATGAAAAAGCACTATATATAATTTTTATGCCTGAACAAGCTTGTTAAAAAGACTAGCATAAAAATATAATTCTTCGTGTACTGAGATTTTGGGGTTTGTTTTGTTGTGCTAGTGGTGGTGGTGGCGGCACTGGGGATTGAACACAAAGCCTTTGCACTGAGATACATCTCTAGACCTTTATTATTATTACTATTATTATTATTATTATTATTATTATTATTACTATTAGGTACTGGGGATCGAACGCACAACCTCATTTTTACCAGGCAAGCACTTGAGCCACTAAGCTAAATCCCCAGCCCCAATCTTTTTTATTTTTATTTATTTTTTTATTTTGAGACAAAGTCTAAGTTACCTAGGCTGGGCTCAAATTTTCCTCCTACCTCAGCCTGCCACAGTGCTGGGACTACAGCCATGCACCATCACATCTTACTCAAGATTGAGTCAATTTTAGCTACATTAATTGAGCACATGGTATGTACTATATACTTATGAAACCATCTCAGCCCTGCACATTCCTTCATCTTGAGGAGTACTTGCAAGTAAAGCAAAAATAATTCAGTAAGTTCTATGCAAAATGCCTGAGATAAAGATCCTTCCTCATCTTCAATTTTTATACACGCTTAACTTATGTTAACTTGCAGTTTTCCTCACTACAGCTGTTATATATTTGGACACAACATTTCAAAAAGGCTTACAAAAAAGCATGAATAGGTAAGTGCTTGCTTTAAAATAGTTTATTTAGGGGCTGCAGATTTAGCTCAGTGGCATAAGTGCCTGCCTTGTAAGCACGCGGTCATGAGTTCAATTCCCGGTACTGATTAAAAACAAAATAGTTTATTTAAAAAAATAAAGTGGCAATATATGTAAATAGAGAAAAAACTCCATTAGTTATCCCACTAAGCAATTACAGCTACTGTGGAAAAAGAAATAAATAAATAAATAAATAAAAGTCTTTTTATTGTTAGTGTCTGCTTGCAATACATAGTTTGCTTTCTTGGTGAGGAGTTGATACCTGCACATAAAGCATCTCAATTCCTTTTTGCATCCCTCCCTCACTTTCCTCTGCTTTAAAATATTAAAAACAAATCTTACCATTATAATCATTATAAAATAAAATTCTACAATGTTGTGCTTACAGTGATCATAAATTTGTTAATTAGTTATATTTTTTAAAAGGGCTACATTTCCATAAATTTTATTCAGTGACTTTTGGCTTTTAAAGACTATTAATGTCAGGTTTCTTTTAAAGCCTCTAAAACTCTTGTTCCATCTGTCCTCAGATTCTCAGTGGTTTTTGTCAACACTACCATTAAGAACAACAGGGAATAGGAAAATCATAAAAATAGTAAGACAATCATGAGGAAACCAAGATAATAATGAGTGAGGATACTTTACCATCCCTCCCTTGACAGTGTCCTCCCAGAAATATCTGTTGATATCTAATATTTTCCATCAAGGTGGAGGTCTGAATAGCAAAAGCCAGAGACCTTCAATCAGGCAACTACATTCTTCTACATCCTTGCATTTTTACTGTCATTCTGAGACAGTACAAAACATATTCACCAGCATGTGAATTCGTCTCCACACCAAAGGCTCTACCACCTCTAAGAATCTGCAGAGGAGAAAAAGGCACTCCTGAGCTAGTTTCCCAAAAACCGAAAACCGAAAAACAATAAATCATACTCAATTCTAGTTTTTTTCTTTTCAGTTCTGGTTATTCACAGTGGTCTATGCTATAAAGGTGCCACAGACACTGAGTTAGCGAACACACAACACTAAAAGAAATTAGGGGTTAAGTTCCCACAGGCCTCAGGTCAAACCATTTTCAACCTATAGACACACATTCTTGTTTTCTGTCTCTATCTAAAGTCATCTTCCTCAGTGGATACTGCTGACTCATCAACACTGGCAACAGCACCGAACTCATACTTGTGGAGTTTATCTAGGGCGGACTCTGGTCACAAGTTCTGCACTTAGGACGGCCAGCCAGCACCCCAGCTCTGCTCTTGGGGGGTGGGGGCTCACTCAGGGCCTTGTGCATGCTCTGCCACTGAGCTGCATCCCATCAGCCCACTAAAGAGCAGGAAAGTGGGTGAGGACACCTGTTCAGACTGGGAGCTGAAACAGGAAAGCTGAGCATCACCTTGTTTAACCTCAGCAGGAATGTACCCAACAAGCCACAGGAGGTCTGAAAACGACCGAGTTCCAATTTGGGGTTACAAATAAAATCATAGGGAGCAGGTAAGCTTGCAAACATGAAATCCACAAGACAACGCCAATCAACCGTGCTCACACTGTACCTCTTAGTTCTGTTTCTAAATTTCTCACTACAGAGTTATAGGGGCTGGGTAATCCCAGTACTCTAAGACACTGCTGCCAAAGGAGGGCAAAGGCCTGTCTCAAAATAAAAAATAAAAGAAGCTAGGTTGAAGCTCAGTCCCAAGGCCCTGGGTTTCAATACCCAGAGAAGGGAAGGAGAGAGGAAAAAAAGAGGAGGGAGTGGGATACAACCTGTAAAGGAAAACAATAAGGTCTTTTGGCGGGGGGGGGGGGGGGGGACAGACAGATCTCAGTCTGTAGCTCTGGATGGCCTTGAATTCATGACGGTGATCCTCCTGTCTCAGCTTCTCAAGTGCTGAGATTATAAACATGTGCCACTACACCAGGCAATAGTAAGATTTTTTTACAGGAAAAAGATTGGACCATTTTACCTAGAAAAAAAAATACAAGACAATCAAACATAAATCTATTCCCTTGTCTAGGAAAATTAACACACTGAAATAGCTGGCTTTGACTGACATGCTCCTAGAACCCATGCTACGCAAAACTACACTGAAGCATTCTCCAGTGCAGAGCAACTCCCAGCAGCAGAGCATCCAGAGATGACGATGCCATACTCCATCTGCGCATAGATTTTTCTGGCTGGCCCCTTGCTTCCCAAAACGCACTGCTCGGGCATCGTTACATCAAGAAAGTTTTCCAGAGCACCAGTCTTCCCCATCCCAAAGGTGGGGTCTTGCTAAACTGCCCAAATGGAGCTCAAACTTGCAATCCGCCTGCATCAGCCTCCAACTACCTGAACTCCTGATGACCACCCTCTGCCTCCACACAATCCCTATCTTCTTTACTCTACTTTGTCTCACAGCACTCACTCATCACCATGCTACATGCAGAGCAAGCTGAGCCACTTTCTCTTTCCTTTTTTCTCTAGGTCACAGGGATTGCACGCAGGGCCTCGGCACCTGCCTGGCAAACGCAAGGTCCTGAGTTTGATTCCTGGTACTCTCCCCCCAAATAAAAGCAAATAAGGAGGGGAATTGGGGTTGAAAGAAGGGGAAGGGAATGGGAAAAAAAATCAAGGTATGTCACATACAGGCACAAATTTCCCATGATGCATGTTACCATTATATATATCTAAAATGTACCAATAAAATAAAAAAAATTCCAAAAAAATATAATAAAAAGGCCTGGGGATGCAGCTCAGTGGCAGATCTGCTCATCTACACATCTAGCACTGTGCATGTGCTATCAATCAAAGCAGTTTTAAGTGTTTCAATGTTATCAATAAAATCCAATTTTTTTGCGTGTGTGCTGGGGATCAAACTCATGACCTAGTGCTTACCAGTCTGGTGCAGACACCGCTGAGCTAAATCCCTGGCCCAATCGAAAAATTTTAAATTTAATTAATTCATATTCTCCAGGAATTTTTTTCTAATAAACCTAGTTAGTCCTTAAATTTAAAAGGTTCAATCTGATACTTAGATTGAAAAAGAAAAAGCTTTCCTTTCCATGACTAGAAGTGTAGGGGACAGAGAAGGCTTCCTGCAGATCTTAAAGGTCACACCTGAACACTGAAGCAGAAAGATCCAGAAACACTACCATTTGAGGTATATTCAGATACTGTCTTAGTTACTTGTCTCTCCTGGCTGAGACAAAATACCCAACACCCAAAATTAAAGAAGGAAAGATTTACTTAGCTCACAGTTTGTGGAGGTTTCAGTTCATAATCAGCTGGCTCCAAAACAGGGTGGCATAGCAGAGGGGCAGCAGTTCATGCAACTGAAGACAGCAAAAACAAGGGCAAAGTGGGGGAGGGGGAAAGCCTCTTTTACTCCTTTCATTTTAAGCAGGATACCTGCCCTAGGGTGGGTGTAGCACTTACACCATCTCTGTGCCCTTCTCTTGCAAAGGCTCAGGTGCTTGAACTTTTAACTTCTCAAACTGACACAAGGAATCAGCCATTACAACATCCTAGGCAGTACCCTAGGGCATGTCCTCTGCTGCCCAGGAGGTAGAATAGCTGAGTTACTTAGTTAAGCTTCCAAACTTCTCAAGTTAACACAATGTATCAACCATTACAGATATCCTGGCAAAGCATGATCTATGCTGTTTAGTAATTCAACCCTATCAATTCAAGTCTCTTTTTTGTCTGTTAAATGAGCAATAAAAATGGTCTGCTGTCGGTGGAAAAAACTCACACTTGGAGATAGCAGGCCATGGAGCAGAAATCATAAAAGAGCGACACAGCTTAGAAACTGAAACAACACATATTTCGCTAGCATCTACTAAAGGCTACAGGACAGTTACAAATGTTCATTTTGAAGAATCTTAATTCATATGCAAGAAAAATTTGCTTATCTGAAAAACCAGAGCATCTTGACAGTGAGGTACCAATATATAGAGAAACATATAGGTGCCAGATGCCAAATACATAATTCATCCTGCAGGAAAACCCACCACCCCACTTTGACCCACTGCTTTGCGGGCATGGCTCGATTTCTCAGTTAAGAAAGTGTAAACAATTATTTACCTTAGACCACGAGGCTAGGATTGTAGATGCTGATGAGTAACCTAAAGCAGGATAAGTTTGGCTCCTTGGCCTGCAATTTACAGCTGGCTACTTAAACACCTTAAAACTTGGAGTTAAGATTCTGATGGCTCTGCCATGTAAGCATGTTCATCACAGAAGAAGCATTGGTCTAAGAACTATTACACAAGGTTTGTCAGCTCTAAATTTACCTGGCTTCTCTCATTCTCCTCCAGACAGAGGGCACCAAAGTAAGAGCTGCCAAAGTGCTTTTCAGGGTTTGCAGGAACACCCAAGTGCCAGCTTTTACAATGTCCAACTCTAGACCCTGCCCTAAACCAAAAGGCCCCTCAGATTCCAGGAAAAACAGAGCCTTGTAGACCTCTCCCATCAGGAGGCGTCCTCTACCACAAACACCCGCCAGGTGACAGCATGAACCCCAGGAAGGAACCCAAGACTGCCACCTTCTGCAGAAGCCATCTTCTTACTACAGGAGGTGAACTGTCCCCTCAAGAAGTGATGGCTCAGGGCCAGTGATTTAGCTCAGCAGCATAAGCGCCTGGCTGGCAAGTGCAAGGTAGTGAGTTTGATCCCTGGTACAAAAAAAAAAGTGATGGCTCTCCTGGACCCTCACAGAACCAGACCTGAGCTAATAATCAAGCAATCTATAGTCTGGCCAACCAGCTGTGCAAACTCCCAATCCTTGCCTTTGTTCCCCTTTCTGTAAAACCCCAAAGCTTCTGCAGCCCCTCAAAGATGGCTCCAAACCTCTTTATCCATTCTCCCAGTGTGGCCATACAGCTCATAGCTCTTCTCCTGCCTGCTCAAATCCTGAGCTGGGATGAGTGTGTCCAAGCCTGGTGTGTTGGAAGTCTTAGAGCCAGGGACTTTGCCCTAAAAACTCCACTAACAAGACATCTTTGTTAAGTGTCTTCTAGGTACCTCCTAGAAGTTTTATGCTATTAACAAAATCTATGGGGCTGGCAGCAATGCTCGCCTGGCAAGCACAAGGTCCTGAGTTCCATTCCCAGTACTCAGCCAAAAAAAAAAAAAAAAAGACAGACCAACCAACCACAGTGCAATGTCTAGCTTAGTATCAAACCCACTGCTTCAGTGCTTTATGTATATTTCTATAGCAATGTCCTTTTTTATCAGTGTGTACATCAAAGACAGTGAGGTAAGACTGAAGAAATAAAGATAGGTACAAAGAGGACAAGGAAAATCAAGATTTTAAAACTGAACTTTAAAGAAAAACCAGGTTCTGGACACAAAAATTACTCAAGCCCTTTCCCCTTTTGGCAAACACATACCCGAGCTATACTCGGGGCACAGGGCCTGTGCTTTCCACCTGTAACTGGCACATCCTCCCAGACTCCACCTTCAGGGAAGGAGTACTGAGCAGCCGCAGATCTCAGCCTCAAAGACATGGAACTGGTTTCATTCTGAGGCAAGACTATACTGAGGCGCCCTGACAGCAGAAACATACATCCTACTCCACCCATCACCCATCAGAAGATAGCTCCATCTCCATAAATATACCCAGCTGCAGCTCATAAAGACAGTTCTCCCAAGGATTTCCATTCTATTTGTTTCAGTGTGTACTTTCTGCCTTAATAAATCCTTTATCCTTCTTACTGAGATACCCTGAAAGCTTTTTCACAATAGGAGTCAGCAAACTTGAAACTTAATACTACCGATAGGGTATGTTTAACAACTTCCTAGGACCTGACCTGGTGACAGCATAAAAACTACAAAGTCAGGCATGGTGATGCATGTCTGTAATCCCAACTACTTAGGATGCTGAGGCAGGACTACCGTGAGTTCAAGGCCAGCCTGGGCTACATAGTGGATTCAAATCCAGTCTGAACTGCAGAGGGAGACCCTGACTTAAAAAAAGCTATGAAAATTCCTATCAATTGGTAGAACAATACAGACCCTTTTCTTTTTTTTTGGTACCGGGGATTGAACTCAGGACCTTGCACTTGCCAGGCAGACGCTTATACCTTTTTCCAACTTAGAGAAATTTCTTAAATCATAAGGCACTCTGCTTTCCATGTTTTGAGCACAATTTACATTAAGATAGTTATAAGGACTAAAAAAAAAAAAAAAAACCAACATAGGTAGAAAATTTGAATATACACTGCAGTGACTGGAATTTAAAGTCTCACAATATATAATAAGCTAGCCACAGAAATATGAGACATTCAGTAACATGACCAGTCCAGAATAAACTCATTAAAAACATCAAGATTCAGAAATGTGAGGAGCTGTCCAGAGTAAAGAAGACTAGAGAGGCTTGTTCATTAAATGTAACGTATGAATTGGGCATGGTGGCACATGCCTGGAATTCCAGCTACTAAAGAGGCTGAAGCATGGAGGATCTTGAGTTCCATGCCACCACTGGCAACATAGCAAGCCCACTTTCTTAAACGAGAAGCAATGCATGGTCCTTGATTCTAAAAAGCTGTAGAAGTAATTATTAGGATAAATGACAAAATTTAATTATGGACTGTAAATAAGGTAACAGTGTCATACTGCTATTATATTTCCTGATTTTGATCATTGTAACTGTAGTTAAGAAACGCATTGTTTCTTAGGGAAAACAGTCCACCAATGCCTGGATTCACTTCTGTTCTTCCCAATAACTGAGAACATTTTTTCATTACCTGAAAACAGCTGCCCCTCCCCTCCTTGTATCCTCCCCACCAAGTCCTACCTTCTCCACAAGAGCCCTCAGTTCCTTCCACGGTTTTCAGATATGCTTGCTTGTTCTAGTTACTGTGCTCTTGACACATCCAGTTTCCTTTTTGAAGTGTGGCTTCCAGAAGCAAGATAAACACTGTGGATGTTTTAACTCACAGGGAACCCATACCATATCCTTATCATGGGCAAGAGTCCTTAGTGCAGCCTGGTAGTTCATTTTTACGTTTTTCAGCAACTCATACTGTTGGGTGTCTGAGATTACATAAAATCAAACTCCTGCAAGTCTGTCTGGATACTTTTCTTCCAAAATATACATTTCTCTCTTCTCATCTCTCCCACAGAGCTCCTTGATTTCTTATTGAACAAAGTCTCTAAGGTCATCATTCCTTTCTTATCTTCAAATTCCCACCTCTGACCACCTCCACTTTCTTCCACCTCTGAGTTAACATTTCCTTTTCCAATGCTCACTCTAGCCCCAAACTTCACTCCTGAGCTCTTAACCTACCTGTCCCCGAATTATCTTGTACTCAACAGCTAGAAATCTCTAGCCCCTTCCGTTCTGCTCTCTTCAAAGTTATCTCCCTTCTACTAACAATCTCAGTGAAAAATACCTACTCACCCAAACTCGAAAACTTAAAAAAGGTATTTAAACTCTTTCCTTTCTCAAACAATACAATCAACAAAATTCTGCTTACTCTCAAAAGACTCTGAAAAGAACAGTCCTCTTTCTTCCCATTTAAACAAGTGTAACAGCCCTAATTAGTCCCCTATTCCAATCTACAGTATTCTTTCTCTGCTCACAAGTGTACCTGTCTTAGGGAACACAGGCCTGACTCTTTTTTTTCAAAGCAACATGATCAGCAGCACACACACACACACACACACACACACACACACCCCCCAGAGTTAGAAGTTAGAAACAATGACTTTTCCCCGTCTTTAATTCCTGGAAAATCTTTACTTCCCAAAGCCCAGTTCAATGATTCATCAGAATTAACTATTCTTTCCTGTACTCCTACAATGCTTATTTCTTCTACCACAGCATCATATGGTTTGATGTGTCAACATTCAGTACTTTATAAGCTCCTTGATTTCTTATTGAAGAAAATTTGGCTCATATAACTTTTTCTATCTCAACTCCAAAAATCACACTTCATGCAACTCACACTATAGGTTCCCACCAGCACAACTGAATGTTGTTTTGCCCTTTTCAGCTGAACTGTTCAGAATTTTATAAGCAAAACATTAATGAAAAATTAAAATGAGCAAAACAAATAAACTGTGTAAATACTTCTCTCACAATCCAACACTGACTCATTCTTAACACTACTTAGGAAAAGTTAGGTGGGGTGAGGTTACAGCTCAGTGGCAAAGCAGGTGCTTCACATGTACCCAGCCCTGGGTCTAATCCCAAGCAGCATAAAAACAAAACAGAAAGAAAAAGTTACTGTATACTTATTAATATAATGTTCTTAACACTGGTGATCTCAACTGTATTTCTCTACCTCACTTCCTAGAATATGACTAAGAAAATGATCTCCAAAATTAGTCTTTTGTAGAAATGACTTCTGTCTGTCTCCAGGCCTTCTGGCATACTTGGAGTCACCACAAATTAATAAAAAGTTACTAATATCTCTTAATTCAAGTCATTAAAATGTAAAATCTGTGAAACTGGCCAGACAGGTAGAAAATGAATTCTTTAAATCTAAGGAAGTGGTGAAATGACCTGGGCAAGGCTTCCAGCACTTGACTAGGCAATGGAGCTTTAAAAAAAAAAAAAAAGATTATTATGATAGACCTTAAACTTGAACTCAAAAAAGAACCCAAGGCATGTATAGTGGCACACACACACGTAGTCCTAACCCTCTACAAGGCTGCTGAATCAGAAGGATCCCAAGTTTGAGCCCTCTAGGGTAATTTAGTGAGACCTTGTCTCATAACAAAACATGGGCGAAGCATGTATGTCAGCATGAAAGCCCTGGTTTTAATCCCCAGTAAATACTGCAAATACACGAACACAAAGGGTTGGAGCTGCAAGACCCTGGGTTCAATTCCTAAGGAAACAAAAGCTATTGTCTTCTTAGAAGAAAAAAATCATGGAGACAAAAGCAGCTTCCAAGGCCAATGTCCAGCTGTTCCTCAATTGTCAGAGGAATCTCAACAGAACTGTTCCTTAGGTCTGGTCTAATCCCCAGAACCAACTGGCATTGTTAAATACCAAAGCATATCAAACCCACTATCACCAATAATGCTAATGTTGACATGTTAAGTTTTAACTGTTATTTAAGCTTGTTCAAAGTTTAAGGGAATTTTAACATAAGCTTTGTAACTCTAAATGTAAAGTAGAAACTCACTTCAGATTTATGAAATGTATGAGTATTTGATTTGCTTAACAAACACTACCAAAATGTTTAAGATCTGTGACTTGTTATATGTACAAGTTTCATTAATTTGGGGGAGGGGTGCCAGAAATCAAGCTCAGTACCTTGCATTTGCCAGGCAAGTACTTAAGCCGCTGAGCTACATCCCTGGTCCACATTAATAAAATTTAAAATTGTTAAGATTTGTCCATTTTAAGCCAATAAAGGCAGGGCAAAAAAAAAAAAAATAGTTTTAAGTCATTGGGGAAATTCTGTTTGTTGACATTTTACATTTGCTCCACAACACAAATAACATCCCTAAAAATAAAGCAACATATTAAACGGCCACATGTGGAGGGGGGGATAATTAAACAAACTGCAGGAGTAGGACTAGCATTCTCCCAGTGCTCAACCCTTTGCTCCAAAGCGCTTTACCTTAAGAACTCACGCATCTGACGCTCACTGGGCATCCATGAGCACATAACAGGTGCTGATGCAGGCTCAAAGAGCTACAGTGATGAAGGAAACAGCCCCAGCCTCTGCGGGGCTCATCTTCAAGTGACAGGAAATAAACAGCTAGTCTGGTAAGTACCAGTAAGGAAAGCAATCCAGGGAAAGTAAAGGAAGGCATTCTCTCAGGTGGCTTAAGGAAGGGCACAGCGAGCGCACAGCTCAGGTGAGAGTGTCTGTAAGTAACACCCCTTAGAAAAGCTCTTCTAGATGAGGCAACATTGGAACCTGAGAAGCGAGCAAGGAAGCCATGCAAAGCCATGCACTCCAGGTAACAAAAGCCCAAAGGCCATTTTACTTGCAAAGGATATTTTAAGGACAATTTAATCTATTCACCTAGAACGATGAGGCTATTAATCAGGTATCCTCACTTAGAAAAAGTGTCCTCACTTTATATTAAATTTTCTAGATTAATAGAATAAAATAAGTTCAGTCAGGCACAAGGAGACACGCTTGCAATACCAGCTACTCAGGAGGTTAATGCAGTAGGATCAATTAAAGTTCAAAGCCAGCCTGAGAAACTTAGCAAGACCCTATCTTAAAAAATAAAAAGGGCTAAGATATAGTTGAGTGGTAAAGTGAGTTCAAGGCCAGCCTGAACTATATATCTAGACCTTGTCTCAAAACAAATTTTAAGAGATTTCTATTTTTAAAGACCTAAGTATGAGATAGGAAGATCACTAAGTTCAAGGTCAGCCTAGGCTACATAAGGAGTTTAAAGCCAGCCTGAACTGCATAGCAAGACCTTGTCTAAAAACATAAATTAATTTATTAGCCAATGTGGTAGGGTGTGAATGTAATTCCAGCTACTCAGGAGACTGCAACAGAAGCATTCAAAGTTAAATCATAGCCTGGGAAATTCAGGGAAACCCATCTCAAAATAAAACACAAAGGGCTGCCATTGTAACTCAAAGGTAGAATGCTTGACTAGCATCTGTAAGGTCCTGGGTTTAATCCCAGTACCACACACCATAAAGGAGGGAGGGAGGCCAAGCATGCAAAGCACAACTACTTCCAGTTCTAATGATCCCAGAGAATATAAGATCTAGGGGAAAATTCAAACATCACTGTAAATTATGATAAAAGAAATGTGCTACATTAGAAAAGTGTAATAATACGGTGCTGAAAAGTGCACCTCAGACTCCAAAAATAATGTGTGTAGGTTCAAATCCCAAAGCCTGCATGTAGCGCCTGTGTGATGCTGCTGAGAAAGATACTAACCACTGCTTCAATTTGATTTGCAGAATGAGAGCAGTAATACTGTTTCAAGCTTGGAGTGAAGAAAAGTGTTCATGGGCATGCTATTTAGCCTGTATATCCAGCACGAGGTAAATCTTCAGCAAATTGTATTTGGATTTCATCTTCACAACTTGCCTGTGGTGTAGTAAGTTCCCAAGTGATGCCATGCTGCTATGCCCAAAACAAGTACAGAAAAATACTTAAAAGTTCTGTTAGGCTGTACACATATCCAAATCACTGTGGTGCTTGTATTTTCACACAGGTCCCTTAACTGTACCTAAATAGTGGTTCTTATAGTGTAGTCTCCCAACCTAGAAAATAAATCAGATTTCTGGGTTCTACCCCTACTGAAACTGTAGGTGAGGAACCCAGATACATATTTAAAAGAATCCTTCTAAGTCAATGATGGCAAACCTCTTATTAAAGCTTCCAATAACAACAGCCTAGATGTAACACTTGGCATGCATGCTACAGGTTTGCCACCACTGTGTGGTTAGGAAGCACACTAAACTTTGAGAGCCACTACTTTCTAGTTACAAATGAAAGAAAATTTCCTTGGTCAATGTCTGCTAACTACAAAAAGAAAAGTTCTTACCTATGTATGTGGCAAAGGTCAAACTAAAAATGCACTAACCAGTTCAACAGGTATGAACAGTATTCATTCAAACTGATAAGTAACTCTAACCATTAGAAAAGGTAATTGTTCTCTCCTCCACCCTTCATGAGATCATGTTACCTTAAAATGTGCCACCAATTCAGACTTTTTAAATCTCTACATAAAAAAGCAAGTTATTAGGCTAAACTATGGATATCATTTAATTTCCATGTAACCTCAACGAATAAAACTTGAGTTAGAAGTACAGGACTCAGAAGTATATATATATATTACTCTTAAATTATTCTAGAACAAAATAACTAATTTCCATAGCTATAGACCATTTATAATATTCTGGCCCTAACAACTACTTCACTGAAGGTAACCAAAATCCACTTATAAAGCAAATTAACTGTAACATCCAGACTAACCCTAACATTATGTGAAGGAGCTGGGCGTGGCAACACAAGCCTGGGACTCTTGGAAGTTACAGTCAGAGTGCGCCCAGCCTAGGCAACTTAGTGATTTTCCTTTACTAAGTCTCAAAATTGGGGGGGGGGGGCCCTACCACAAAAAATAAAGCTTTATGTGAATGAAGAATTCTATGCAGAAATACAGTAATAAAACTCACGATTTAGCTATAAAATTAAGAGAAAATGTAAGAAAAATATGGAGAATTTCTGGTAAGAAAATTGTACTTACACTTATAAGCCAGCTTGAAAGGGATACTAATTAGGTAAGATTCTTAGTTGACTCTCTATTTTGTGGCAGTCTACTATTTGATTTTAAGTCTGCACAGTACTGTGTGTTACTGGGTGTGGTGGCACACTCCTGCAATCCCAGCAATCTGGAGGCTGAGGCAAGAGAACTGCAGTGCGTTTCAGGCCAGCCTGGGCTACAGAAGCAAGTTCAAGACCAGTCTGCACTACACAGTGAGACCCTGTCTCAAAAGAGCAAATAAATAAATAAATAAGCAAGCAAGCCTTGAAAGACTGGCTTAAACTTAAACTGGGATCTGTCTTAAATGGGTGGGTCTCAACATTCTTCAAAATAACTCAAACTGCCACTGAGTATTATAAAAATTAACAGAAACTGTTGCTTAGGCAATTCAAAAAATTAAAAGAAAGCTACCAAGTCATAAACTCAAAGTCCAAGGAGGCATTAGTCTTGCAGGAATGTTGTACTAAAGTTTTTGAAACAAAAACTTTAAATGAGGGGATTTAGCTCAGTGGCTTAAGCGCCTGCCTGGCAAACGTGAGGTCGTGAGTTCGATCCCCAGTACCAAAAAAAAAAAAAACTTTAAATGAGGTTACAAGAGAAAAACTAGAAGAAAAGCAGTTAAATCTCATAATACTGAGCAAAAGGGACAGGGCACAAAGGAGTATCACTGAATGATTATAGGTTCGAAAGCGAATAGAATTATTCTGTAGTCCTAGACATCAAAATAGTGGTTCCCATGACAGGGTTAGGGGAAGAGGAAGTGACAGACTATGCGATTTTGATAAAGCTGCTTCTTAATGATTATTCTACTAATGTGTTACATTGTGAAAATTCTCTGAGCTGTATACTTTTCAAAGCTTTGTATACACATTACACTTTCATCATATTTTCACATTTTTTTAAAAAAGAACGGGAGGAAAACGAGAAAATTTCTCCCCAACAAAAGAAACACTGCCACAAAAACAACATAAAAGTTTAATCGGGAAAGTTGAGTTAAGGATTACAGGTTTGGGGGAGATGGTGAAGACAACATAGAAAAATCATACACAGTTCTTCAAGAGCTGCCACAGGTATAATCTTGCAACATCTTTTTCAGGAGAAATAATCTATAATATAACCAGGGCAACTAAAATCA
This sequence comes from Dolichotis patagonum, assembly GCA_004027295.1. NCBI lineage: Eukaryota > Metazoa > Chordata > Mammalia > Rodentia > Caviidae > Dolichotis > Dolichotis patagonum. The sequence goes on along the minus strand of PVJX010025907.1, from coordinate 2,194 downwards.
ATCATTCACTTTATTTATGAAACACATAAACCTGCTTTCTAATCAGAAAGTATGCAAAAATACCAGAATCTATTTCCTTTGAACTTCTGGCCAATTAAAAAAAATAATACCTAGCAACGAGGGTAAAGCACCAAGTTGCATTTCCTGAACCACTTAGGTGACATTTCTCACAAGCAACTCATTCCTATGGGATAGTAAGTTTTTAGTAGAAATACAAGGTACAAACTGGCTCCTAAAATATCCCTTTAAATATCATCCTAAGCCAAGATATAAGGAAATTTCATCATATCAAGTTTTCCATCTGCAGTTCTCTTTAGGTGGCCACATGTTTTTTTTTTTCCATATTTGTTATTATTTTACACTCACAGTTACTTAAATCTGGCCTTTCTTATTAGTATTAATGTAATCATAACAATCTGTAAAACAGAAAATGTTAGTCATTATTTAATAAACTAATAGCTTGGAAGCCATCAGTTTTTGTAAGTATAGTATCCCTTTTTATCAATTATTTTAAAACAATGAATATTTCATAAAGAAACAAAATTAAGCACTTTCAATATTAAAACTGCTCTGCTTAGCATAAATGCACTAATATTCACCTAAAATTTCTTATTCTATTCATCAAACTCCAGTAAACACAACATACTTTTTTGTTTGTTTGTTTGTTTAGACAGGGTCCTGCTATGTAGCCTAGGCTGGCCTCAATATCCCTGCCTCTATCTCATGAGTGCTGAGACTACAGGCATGTGCCACACCAGACTATACTGTCATTCTTAAGTAACGGTGGAAAAAAAGTACTAGGAATCTGTAGCCTGAGTCCTACAGTTCCTAACCAACAGTTTTTCTGAACACCTACGTCAGATTGATTTCAGAACTCAATACTAATTCTCCAAAATCTTCTGAAGTCATTCTTATTGCAGCCTCTAGTGCTGAACACTGAGATGGTTTATATTTTTGTACCTATTCAAGAAAGAACAAATCACTACTAAACACTGACATACAGGAAAAGACTGTTTCTTTCTCTTTTTGGAGCAGGGGACTGACTGGAGAGCCTTGCATATGCTGAACACACACTCCAACACTTAAAGTCATATACACCCTTCAGTCAAGAATATTTTAAGTTTGGTTTGTAAGAAAAGAAATTATAAACATTGGTTTGTAAAGAATGAGCTTTATTTCCTTGATTTACAAGCTCTTAAAATTCAGTAAAAAAAAAATCCATAACAAAGAAAAACCCAAGGTAAACAGATATTAAGCATGTAAGAATCATATAACAAAATATTCTTGTAAAGTTACGAATAAAAATAAACATTAAATGTAAACATTTAACATGTAAAAATGAAGCATTAACAAAACAATGGGACAATAAAGCATCAATAGCATTGAAACGATGACCAACTTGGAGGAAAACATTTAGATTTTCATTTTGTACCAATGCACATGAGGTTAAAAAAAAATCTAAGTGTAACTTAGAAAAAGACAGTGTTAAATCAACACAGCAAAAGTATGTTAAAATATTTGATCACATTGGTTTTTAAATTCTTTAAAAATTCACAAATACATCTATTAAGCATAAAATGTTTCACGTTAGCAAGTTAAAGAAATAAAATACAATGTACCCTCTGCTTTCATACTCCTAACTATTCAATACTGACAAGATATAAAGCAACTACCCATTCCAACAGGAGCATAAACATAACTCGAATACTGTGGCAGTATGTTTAACAGACTTTAAAATAAACCTAAAAAATCATTTCTAACAATATTAAAAGGAGATCATATATTGGACACTATATGTATGGTCTCCCTGTTATTCACATACTACAACAGGATAATCTGCATGAAACATCATACACTTTTTCTTTTTGGTTATTTAGGACAGTATCTCACCACAGTTCAAGCTGGTATGAACTCACTATGTAGCCCAGATTGGCCTCAATCTCTCAGCAATCTTCCAGCCTCAGCATCCCAGTATTGGGATTACAGGGGTGCGCCATCATGTCCAACTCATTTATAATAACAGTTATTAAGCCTCATGAGAATAGGAAATTTTAACATTGTTAAAAAGTAGAACATTAGTCAAAATCCTGAGGAGGAGACAAGATGGCGGACTGGTAGGTAGCAGGACAGAGACCCTCTCTGAGAGACAGCTCAAATGCCAGAATAAAACACCCTGGAGAGACCTAAACAGAGA
>PVJX010025906.1:0-26420 GCA_004027295.1 Dolichotis patagonum | reverse complement strand
GGGCAAAGCAGGGGAGATAGAGTCGGGGTGATGGGGACCAGAACTGCGGAGCAACTGGAGGTCTCCTTGGAGCATCTTGGGGACACTAGTGTCACTTGGTAAACCTGTTTCCTCCTTGCAGGGTGTTGGTCTATTGCCTCCCTTCCAGCTATATCCTTCCCTGCATCTGCTTGGCCGAGTTTTCTCTTCCGAGAGCCCTGCAGGCGGGTTTCCCCCGCTGTGGGACTTGTGTTCCCAGGTGCCTGGTTCCTCTTAGGGTTTCATAGCACCACAGACCACAGGAGTGAGCTGCTTGTTCATTTCATCGTCACCAGAGCCTAAGGACTAAACGGCAGTCACATTTTGGAGAAGGGCCTGATTAGAGGAGATGGAGAGAGTGCATGTGTTTATATGGATGTGTGTGTCAGTACGTGGTATCGTTGTGCCTGTGTGTGTAGAGGTGCAAAGGGGCAGGGGTCCCAACCAATGCCCACTTTTCTGAGCACCTGTTGATATCTCTTACTCCTTCCCTGAATATGTCTCCTTAAAGGAATGGCAGGGCTCATGATTTCAGAGTTGGTGCCATTCAGGCTTCCTAGAGGAAAGAGGTACGCATTGCTCCGTCCATCACAGCTTGCTTCATCTACTCGATTGATGGTCCTGAAGGAATCCTTCTGCACCCTCACTTGGGGCCCTCTGTAAACAGGCCGGGCTCACAGCTCAGTAGTTGAAGCAGCCCCTCCAGGAATACTTATCCTAACCGGGGCTCTGAACATGACAGATGCTAAAAACTGTTGATTAAATTACAGAAGATTTTTTGTTTTGTTTTGAAGCCACCTTGCGGAATGAACACTGGTCAAGACTGTAGTGGTTGGGGTGGAGAGAACAGATCTGGCGGGCAAATACAGGATTGGGGCAGTGGGAAAAGATTGGGGGATTTTCTGAAAAATACAGGTAGGTGGAATCATATAGATATATCAGACTCACTTTAATTATTCAAAATTAAAATGTTATGTCTGCTCCTTATGGAATACTTGCTGTGTACCAGGCACTGGGCTAAGAATTTTATATGCATGATAATTCTTATTTTTAGACATTTATTTGCAACATTCTCCCCATTATAAATAGTGCATAGGCGATTACCTTATGTATAACTTTTGTCTGATTTATGACATCCTGTTTAAAGTGAGTTCTTCTGAGCACAGTTACTGGGCATGGAATTCTAAAAAAGCACCCCTGAAGCCCTTTGCAGCGCTCATTAGTGCCATGTTATCCTCCCACGTGGAGGAGGGGTGGCCTGTGCCCACTTCCTCCCAAAGACTGGAAAAAGTCAGCCCTGCTGAAAAAGCAGCATCTGCCTCAGAACTCAAAGTCCTGATAATGTAAGGTTTAAAAACAAAAAACAAAAAAGGAGCACTCTCTGGGTTTCCATCTGACGCACATTCAAGTCAAGAGAATGGCTTGAAAATGGAAAGAGAAGGGAAAGGGAACTCGTGTCTCGCTTGGTTCGTGACAGCCTCTGTCTCTCTTCTGCCTGCCCGACAGCACACAGTGGCACCCTGAACGTGCTTCGGAGGAGGCAGGGGGAGCCTTTCCCCAGTATGGGGTCTGGAAGTCTGGGCCACTGTTGGGGTCTGAGATAGGGGGTCTTCTGTGTCTGGCAAGTTGACTGCTGCTTCCTTGACCCTGGGTCTCTGCCAGGCCTCACCGTAGGCTCAGTCCTCAGCCTTTGCCCCTTGGGCTGTGTGGAAGGTGGAAAGACTGAATCTCAGTCTGCACTTACAAAGAACCCAGCAGGCAGGAAGAAGTGATGCTTTCCCCGCAGAGAGCCAGTTCGAAGGCACGGACTTGTTCTGGGCAAGCCCTACATTTACACTGCGCGCCTTCTCTGTGTCAGCCACTGCCAAAAGCAAACAGCAGGTCCTGTCTGCGAGGGGCTTAAGCACCTTCTGGTGGGGGAAAGGAACCTTAAAGAGACAACTACAGTCAGGCATGGGGGCATGCACCTGTAATCCTAGCATTCTGGTAAGCTGAGGCAGGTGAGTCACAAGCTCCAGTCTTGCCTGACTTGGTCTAAAATAAAATAAAAAGGCCTGGGTATGTAGCTTAAAGTGGAGATCCTGGGTTCACCCCATAGTACCTTCAAAACAAAACTTAAGAATTTTATCTCTTCATCAAAGCCAAGCAGGAATGGCAGAGAGAGTGATGGGGGGTAAGGGTGGCGCTGGCTTCCCTAGGGAGGTCAGAGATGCCTTCTCTGAGGTTTTGATATCTAAGTAGAGATTTAAAGGGAGCAAGAGAGGGAGGTATGCAGCCATTTGGGGACAGCAGGTCCTAGGTGGGAGCAATTTCGAGCTCAGATGGGGCGAGAGAGTTTGCATCCTCTGCCACAGGAAGGGGCCCAGGGGCTGGAAGGGGATGAGCTGCGCTGGAGGAGGGAGGCAGGTGGAGGCCCTGCACAGCTACGGCTAGGACTTGGGTTCTGCGTCCCATGGCCTGCAGACCCTTGGAGGCTTGATAGCGGGTGTGTGACAAGACCTGATGTCCTGTTTGAAGAAGTTGCCTCTGCTCTGCCTTAGCAGTCGGCAAAGGGAGAAGCAAGGAGACCAGGAGCCACTGCCACGGGGTGGGGGAAAGAGGGCAGGGGGTCACTCTGGAGAGTGAGCAGTGGCCCAGTCAGGGGATACACGTGGTAGGGAGATCAGATGTCATTTGCTTCCTGCCAGTCCCTTGGGAGAAGAGATCCAGCAGGTCTGTGGCAGCCCTTTCTCCGCTGGGGAAGAGTAAGGACTCTGCAGTAGGATATCTCTGTGCATTCTGACCTCTAGGTCTCAGTCTCTGTTTTGGATAATCCCTGCATCCATTGCCCTTTGGAGCGATGTCCCCCTCTCTTACTGGCATGCATCTTTATGTCCGGGTTCTTTATTCCACAGGAAATGCAGGAAAAATCCAATGTAGCAACCTGGATTTGTGCGAGAACCATCTGCTGCTTTTCCTCCATGCCAGGCCTTCTGCTCGATGGGAACACAGCAGAAACACAAAGCCAGGAACCACCTGCTGGGGCCTCAGACTGTTTGGTCTGACCAGGAAACACAGAGCCACAATCGGCAGGATGCCTCCACAGCACCGGTCAGCCTCGGCACCCGCTCGCCTTCCTTCCAGGCTTTGCATTATTGATAGCATCAGTGAAAAGGGCCGAGGAGCATTTCCCAGGGTGCCAGGAAGGCCTGGCTAGAGCGCTGCCAGGAGCCCCGAGTTTTCATTCTGACTAGATGTGTGGCTGCGGCCCCTTGTGCTGTCTTCGCCTTTAACCTGAGTCCCAGCCAGTGAGGTTCCTAAGAAGCTTGAACATCTTACAACTGTGAGCTTAGAGGCAGAAATGAAGAGCAGGGGCAGCAGTGAACCAACACTGCGGGCTTCGGGAGATTCCTTGCAGTGGCATCACAGGTGTGGATTAAGGGGTCTCCTGTGTGCCACCCTTTGGTGGCACATCCATTGCTTTTACCATGTGGGAAAGATGTCGAAAGACAGAGGAGCAGGCTGAAGGCTGGCATGAAGAAGCAAAACTTCTTCCCTGCAGGGAGCACATCACCCCAATGGCTGCATATGCTATGGGTTTCCTCAGCTGTGTGCTGATCCCACCGCGTGTCTGCGTTGGGAGTTTTATGTCTCATGGGAGCAGGACAGCTTCCCACCCAAAAGACAGCTCTGCTGGCTCTGATTCCAGCCTTCATTCTCTTTTATTGTGGTTCATTCCTCATCTTGCTATGGTTTCCAGTCTCTCATGTCCCCTGCAAGGCCTCTGGTGGAAGGTTTTACAGAGTGGGTGAATGACTGAGTTCTAGAACTGACAACCTTGGTCCAGGTCTAGGGCTGAAGCCAGGTCAGGAAAGCCTGATACCTCTCTCTCCTTACCTACCAATTAACACCTTCTTCCCAGACGTAGTGGCATGAGAGACCCAATGCGTTCCTCTCTAGACAGCCTCTTTCTCCCTTTCCTCCCTCTCTGTTTTCTCACTGTGACTGCAGCCTGCCGGGAAATCCATCTGTGCCTTGGTAGAAGTGGCTGATGTTTCCCAGGCTGCATTCTTAGGAAACTGCGTGTGCGCTGCACCAAGCAGCAGCCCCGACTTTCAGCCAGCACATTCCAAATCCAGACGTGCGTTACCCTTTGGTTATGATGTGCCAAACCGATATTGTTATTCCTGCAGCGGTTGAAAGACCCGTGTTCCGGCAATTCTTGTCCTTCTGCATTTATGGGAAGCGTCCCTGCGCTCAGAGCTTTGTTGCTGTTTTGAGCCTGACATTGTCCCGGGTCTTTGTCTGACAGGGTGCCTGACGCAGCCAGAGCCTCCCTCCCCCCAAGCTCAGTTACACTGTGTATTCAGCCCGCACAGCCGTGGTTGGTAAATAGCACTGGTTCTTTGTGTCTGTAGGTTAATTCTCCTGTTTTGTCCTTGCAGCTGACTTAAATAGACCATGGAGTAGTTGTCAGGTTCTTTTGGAAAACTGCTCCTAGACTCAGCCCCTGGAAGGGGGGAAGAAGGAAGTAGCCAAGCACAGAGTACTAGAGTATTCTGGGGTGCTGTCGCCCCCCCTCATGCACAGTTCCACTTCCTGCATTCTCAGTTACTTGCAATCAACCATGGTCCAAAAACATTTAGTGGAAGATTCCAGAAATAACACAGCGCATCAGTTTTCAGTTGGATGTCGTTCTTGGTCGCATGACAACATCTCACAGCTCCTACTCTGTGCCACCCAAGATGTGCGTCATCTCTTTGTCTTAGGTGTCCATGCTACGTGGTGCCTGATGCTTGAGCTAAACTGTATCCCAGGCACGTATGTACAGGAAAACAGAGAGTGTATTGGGCTCAGTACTCCCCAGTTTCAGCATGTCCTGAGGGACTTGGCTTTGTACCCCTTAGATAAGGGGAACTGCCCTACGGATTAACCTTGCTGTGTGCTGCTCATTGGACGAGTTGTGTGGTGTTTACTGTAGGTGATTTACGCGGAAGTTGACGGATGCCATCTTATTCTTTGGCTGAATGGTAACTCCGACTGGGAGGTGGTCTTGATGATGGTGTTGGGGTACTTTGAGAAGCTGGTGGCAGTGTCTGACCCAGGATCTTCCGTAGGTCTCACTCACTGGTCCATCCTCTTATCTCTTATGTGTCTTTGAATCTTTGCCCTCCTCTTTGTCCCCATCACCCCGATGCCCGCCACCACCACATTGTGCTCTCATAGTTCCTATAAAATTTTAATCTGGTGCCCAGTAAAGTGTGAGTGCTTTAATAAGAGCTAGCTATGAACTCTGCAGAATCTGGGAGAGGTGCCCTCTTGCGATTAAAGCCCTTCCGAGACTCCTCACTACCTGGAGGATCAAATGCACACTTCCTGCCAAGCGTACAGTTCTAGCCCCTACCAATCTCCCACCTCCCTGGTGACACTATCACCCCTGCCATACTGATTGATCTCATTTCCTGGACCCATCCAGCCCCTGATCTCCATGGGACTAACTGCTTCTCAGCCTTCCCCTCTTAGTGTAAATGTCACTTGGAGAGGCCTTCCTGGTACAGCACATTACTTTTCTCCTTGTTAGTCTCCATCACAGTCTCCCCTTGTTTAACGTGTAGCATTTTTATGACCTGAAATGATGTTTCTCTCTTTATTCTCCATTTACTGTTTCTCTCACAGGACCCTAAATTCTATGAAGGCTGGGACTATATCTGTGTTTTTTACCTCTGTATTCGGGCACATGTTTGATCCTAGAAAAATATGGACAGGGGATGTGGACTGCATGAATGCAAAACTAGATGCTGATCACAATAACCGTACGGATAATAGTGCCGGGGCCACTGTGTACCAGACTCTGCTTGGTGTTCATGATTTCCTGTAACTATTTCCACAGTTCGAGGCAGGTAGATAGTCATCAGATGAGGTTGTGGATCATCAGAAAGGTCACCTTGCCCACTAGAAATCCAGACCCACGGGGAGTCTGGCCTGTTACTGGCGTCCTGTGGAAGTGAACCCAGGTATCTCTCTGATCTAGGACATGAGCAGATACCTCCGCGCCTTGAGGAAAGGTGAGAGGTGGGAAGGCTCCCAGGGTCTGCAGATCCCCCAGGGCTGGATCACACCCAGTAGCATCTACTTTCTGAGATCTCTGCTCAGGGTTCTGAGTTAGGATGGCCAAGGTGGGTTGGAGGAAGTCGATGACTCCATGACTCTCTGTTATTTTGGTGCAGATGGCGCCCTCCCTCGGAGGGGATGTCAGTCTGAAAGGGGCGCTGTGGGTAGAAGAGCAGGACAAACCAGATGACAGAGAATGACCATGTTTCCCATTGTGGTGCATGTCCTAGAGCTGTCTCATGAGAAGACCTGTGAGCTCGAGTCCTGAAAAGGGCCTGAGAGGAGAAGGGTCGGGCTTTAGAAGACTTGAAAGGTGGGTGTTTGCAACTACTCTCTGGGGAATATTTTAGGTGTGTTCTCCCATAAAGGACAACAGTGCTGGGAGTGATCTCAACACGAGAGTGAAGGATGAAGGGTGAATCCTGCCAGCGGGTAGACGGGCTCCTTCCCTGCCGCTAGCTACTCCAAGATATCTTGATTGCTGTGTTTTATTTTCAGTGCTTGTTCTGTTCCCTGCTTGGACACTGTTGCTGCTATGCCCAGACAGAGAAAAAAGGGAAAAGCAGGCCTCATTCTATTCCTACTCTCTGCATTCACTGGTATTACAATGGCTTTTACCTTGAGTTACATCTCCTCTGAGAATAATTTATTTTGGCTCATGGTTCCAGAAATTTCTTGTCCATTGTGGCTGGGTGGGGATAACATCTAGCAGAGGAGCTTTGTGCCTCGCCTGGCGGCCCAGAAGCAAAGAGAGAGAGAGGGGGGAAGTGCTGGGGTCCGGAAGCCCTTTCAAGACCATGCCCCTATGACCTCACTTCCCCCACTAGGCCCTGCCTGGCAAAGGTTCCCTCACCTCCTAATACTACCACAAGCTGGGGACCAAGCCAATAACACACTAGCCTTGGGGGGATATTTCAGATCCTAACTATGGCAACCACCCAGAAAATCTACTTTGAGAAGTACATTACTTTGGGCTACATATCCGTCTCTTGACTTAGACTGCATATCCTCATCCTTATATAATCTGAGGGGAACCCCGTTAGAAGTTCAGACCCAGAATACTGACAGCCAGCATTTATCAAGACCTCCTGTGTGCCAGGTACTGTGCTTACATGCTTTCCACAGCAGTCCTGTCACATGAGTACAACTTACTGGACTTCCTTTTACGGATGAGGCATAGAGAAGCTACATGTGTGACCCATGGTAGGGAATTAAAGCTAGTTAATATGTTGTATATTGTTGTCTTAGAAGTTGTTGTTCAGGTGACAAAATCTTGACACAAAAGTGATCAAGCAGTCTTGTTTGTACCAGCTTGCTAGGGTTGCCATGGCAAAGTGCCAGGGACTGGGTGACTTAAGCAACAGATACTTATTTTTCTCAATGTCTTAGTTTAAGGTCAGGGTTGGTTTTTTTCAGAGGCCTCTCGCCATGGTGTGTAGATGTCACCATCTCTCTGTGACTTCTCAGGTTCCTCCCTCTGAGAGGGTCTGTGTTCTAATCTCTTCCTTTCATAAGGACACTGGTCGCATTGCATTAAGTCCACCCCAATGACTTCACCTTAACTTGCATTTTGTGATACCTGAGGTTAAGTAAGACCTCAACATATGAATTTTGAAAGAACACAAATCAGTGTATAGCACTTACATGTTCAGTGGTCGTGTTAGTCAGCTTTCCATTACTATAGCAAATACCTGAGATAATCAACTGATAGAATAAAGGGTTGATTTGGACTCACAAGTTTGGAGGTTTCAGTCAATGATAGATTGGCTCCATTGGTTTTGGGTCTCTGAGGAGGCAGCACATGATAGGGGCACAAAGTCTTCCACCTCATGTCTGAACAAGAGAGGAAGAGGAGGGAGTGGGCCCTACCAACCCCTTCTAAGGTGCACCCCCAACAACCAGAAAGCCTCTCTCTAGTCCACGCCTCTTAAGGCTTCCACCACCTCACAGCCCAAGAACCAACCCTTGAGCCCATGGGCCTTTGGTGGACACTTGACATCAGACTGTGGCAGAGGTGACGTGGCCATTGTGGCTAATACCAGAGTTCAGACTAAGTGCTGGCTCTGCTCTCAGCAGTTTGAGTGACAGAGCTGGACCCTGCAGTTGGCCTCTGACTCTGAGGCCTAGTGCCTTCTCCAGTGGGCCTCGAGGTCAAGGCTTTCTTTGTCCAGCTCCTCCCCAGAAGAACTGTCCGTGTAGGGTGTGGAAAGTTGTCTGTCATCCCAGCTCATTGACGAGAAAGCACTGTGGAGCTCTCCTTCACACCGGTGCTCTGTCTGGGGTGACAGGCCTTGACTGGTGGCCACCACCCTGGAAGGAGTCCTTCCGGTGATTCTGTGACTGCACCTAAAGGAAACAGAGCACAAGTTCCAAAGGAATGGGACCAACTGCTGTGGTCTCTGTGGTCTTCACTCCATGGGGAAAGTCTGACAGTTATAAGCTGGACCCATACAGGGCGTCCCTGTTCCAGGTATCCCTCTACTGGGCACCTCCTTCCACTCCTCCTCCTCCTCCTCCTCTTCCTCTTCCTCCTCCTCCTCAGTCACTGTCACTTGTCCTGTGAAGCAGTGTCCTGGAACGACACACATGCTGAGCAGTTTGCAGGGCCCGGGCTCTTCTGGCGATCACTCCTGTTTCTGTAGGAGTTGCCTGTAATTTTGAAAGCTCTCTCACCATTTCCTTGAAGTTCAGCTCCACTCCACTGTCATTACTGGGGCAGACGGTGACCATGAGGTCAGAGAGGCTTTGGTTCTCAGCGTCAGCGTCATGAGTCAGGTCTCCCCTACATGTCTGCTTCCTCTTCCTCCATCCAGACTGGCCAGATCTACATTGTTGTGTCCTGGGAGACCCAGGACATTGATATGAGCTTTAAAAGTTTTGTTTTTCTCTTGCCAAGCATGCTGGGTAGTTAATAGCCTTTCTTTCTAGCTATCTTTGTTATAAGGGTTCATGAAGTCTGAGAGATGCACTTTCCAGAAAAGGTCAGATATCGGGGGGCACGAACCCAGCAGTGAGCCAGGGCCCAGGGCTCCCAGAGCTGGATTCCAGGGCAGCTTGCTACCCTTATCTGAAGTCAGAGCAACTTCCTGGAATACCAGGGAAAGCGTGTTTCAGTCACGTGGGCTCAGATGCTTACTTTTCCCCTGTGGCCTGCCTTTCTGATGTCATTTACCTTGGCTGGCCTGGGCCAGTTACCCTGCTTTTAGAATCCTGCCAGCTCTAAAATGCTAAAGATCTGTATCATTTCAGAAATTCAGCAGATTCCATTTCAGTTGTGTTTCTTTCTTATCTAAGTTCAAATAGCAGATTGCTGTTTATTGAAGGATGAAAAAAAGTGACAACTCCCTTTAAAGTTATTTTCACTGATAAATCTCTCCACCTTCCAACTGTGAATGTGCGCAGACAAGTAACTGAAATGACAGTCACTTAACCTAATCATAGGTATGTGATGGATGGTGGGATTTGGGGGCAGATTCCATTTTCTTCTGTAGATTTGCCTGTGTTGCTTAATCGGGGGGAAAATGAACTGCATCATTTTTCTAAAGATGATCAAGTCCAAGATAAGTAAGCATAAAAGTTAACTAATAGAAAGACCCAGCTATTGCTACTGAGCAGTGTTACCCACCCCTGAGCACCGCCAGCCCCAGTGTCACTGAGAGCAGAGGGAGGGCCCCAGGGCTGTGTGGGGCATCAGCTGGTCCCCTGTTTATTAAATCTTTTGTAACTTGGGCTGGATTTTATTTTGACCCACTGGCCTACTTTCCTTGAGGCCTGAGTGGCTCACCCGAGTTCCTCTGCGTGCTGCTGTGTATCCTATCTTCTCCTGCCAGGTCACTGGGGAAGTCCTCTGGGCGAACGCAATACTAGAATAGCAGCCACTGGTAGAAAAGCGCTTTCCCCCCTCGCATGAATGCTGGCTTTCAAGCAAAATGTATCCCTTATCAGAAAAAAACCACAGGGTGTGTGTGTAGGGGGGAGGGCGGAATTCAAGGGGAAGCTTTTGCTTCACTGCCCAAGATAAGGCACTGGCTATATGTGTGGCAGTTGTTCTTTAAATAGTACTGAGGATTGAGCCCAGGGCCTTTGCACGGAACTGTGTGCCCGGCCCTTTTTATTTTTTACTTTTTAAATTTTGAGCCAGGTCTTGCAAAGACTCAAAGTTACCCAGGATTAAAACCTGCAATCCTCTTGTCTCAGCCTCCCAGAGTGCTGATTCTAGGCTCGTGCCACTGCCACTAGGCAGGCTTGTGTGTGGCAAATTTAATTAAGCAGAACAAGACAGTCACAAGCAGGTCCTGCTCTTGGATGGGAAGGAAATTAACCTCTGCCTGCACAGCCAAGCCCAAGGCTGCATTCAGCTGACCAGGCAGGTGGCTGTGTCCTGAGCCTGGAGCGAAGGAGCCGGTGCATCAATACCTCCCACGTGGGGCACAGATGCTGCTTGGCGGGGCTCTGCTCTCCGCTGCTCCTGCACTGCTCTGTAGGGGAGAGGACACTTCTCGAATACTACCTTTGCCACATCCTATTCTTTCTGGGAACCAAGCCCAATGCTCCCATGCTTCCGAAGCTGACCGAAGAGGGGAGGGTCTGTGAACTTCTGCTCTCTGGTTGGGAAATCTCCAAAAGTCAGTTGGGGAAGCCCGGGCCAGGAGCGAGGTGGTTGGGTTGGAGTCACCCTGCATATTTCATCACTATCTGCGTTAGACAAAGGGTTCGTGTTTGCAGTTCTCCACTGGTGAAACCCAGTGACTCAGGAAAAGCCATGGGACTGAGTCCCATTGTAATAACTGATCCTTTGAACCCTGTATGAGCTTAATACCCCACCCCCTTTGCTACTCAGAACCTCAGAGCTGGGCAGAAGGTGGTGTTTACACAAAAACCCAATCTCTGCTTGGAAGAAGGTTTTGAGTCTAGGATACGTCCTTCGAGCTGGCTATTTTGGGATAATTCATTTAGCCACCATACCAGAGTGTCTCAAAGACACACCAAAGAGAGGCTAAAGAAGGGCTTTGTTTTTAATGGGATCCTCTATTCCAAGCGCCCAAGGCAGTCTAGCCAAAGACTGCTGCTCCAGCCCAAAAGTAAACAAGCTGTGGAGGAGAGTGGAGACAAAACATGGCGATGAAAAAAATGCTGTGTCTGCCACCTGTGAGCTTGTGAGGATATCAGATTCATCATTGGTGACAGAGGCAGGGAGAGCTGGAGCCTGGCTCTCCAGGACGAAAGCCCCCTTCTGGGGACATCTACCTTAAAGGTGTTCTCCTTTCTTCTCTTCAACAGATACATCCCAAACCTACCATTTTAGCTACTATAACCCAGATCCCCCAAATCAACTTCTTGCTCACATAGCAATTTCTCTGTAAGCAGTCCGACAGATCATCAGTGTCCAGGATCCAGGGTCTTCTCTGTCTTGTTGTCCTACCATTCAAGTGTGTTGCCCTTGCCTATGTGATTCAGCATGGCCTCCCCCATGTCTGTATTCACACAAGGGGTGTGAGGAATGGAGGTGCATCACGGGAGGCTTACCTGTCACTTCCTACTCTTACCCTGTTGGCTGGAACTTAATCATATGACCACCCTTGATTGCAAGGGAGACTGGGAAATGTTTCTATTCTTGACAACTATAGGTACAAGCTAAAACTGAATGATTCTGTAACTAGAGAAGAAGAAAATTGGGAGGAGTGGAGGTACAGTCAAGGATCTCTATATTCATCACCACTACACGTAATAAATAACATGAGTAGATATAGAAAACCAGCTAGAATAGGACTACCAAAGAAGGCTTCCCCATGAACTGCTATAAGACATTTTTAAGGACCACTCTACTAGGTTGATGGGTTGAGAGTCCTTTTCTTAAAACTCAGCTCCAGCTGGGCCTGTATCTCTTCTTCTTCGTGAAGAAAGCTAAACTTGGAAGTCGAAAGTCAATGAGCTCCTCTAGGTCTTTGTACTTAATGTTAACTAAAGATGTACAAAATATTCCTAGAAGAATAAATTAAACCAAGCTATGCTCTCCCCCCCACCCATCCATCCATTTAGGGTGAAGTCCTAGCAGGAATAATGTACTTTCTTGGAGCCTTATTACCTTGTACTTGTAGACCCGGCAGGCTTGATACTCAGTGGACTCCAAAGTTTCAGAGCAGGGCCTGGGGAGGAGAGGGTGCTTATATAATGTGGTAAACAAACAGTAAACGGGTGTTTCATTTTCCATTAGCCAGAGAAGCATTTTATTTCCACTAGAAATGGGAGCAGATGCAAAAGCAATTAGTGTTAGTGGGTTTACAGTGGTGTCCCTGGAGCCAGCGAAATCCTGGGCCCAGATGTCTGTACTTTACTGGCTTCTTGTTCAGGGAACATTCATGGGTTCTTTCCGCCTCTGGCCATCCCTACCTCCTGCCAAAAAGACCCAAAATATCACAATTGGGAGAACAGAATATCCCCTGAATAGCCGAGGCGGGAGACCTGTTCTTTGGAGATTCAGCCTCCTGCTCTGAAATTGGAGAGGGGAGGCCAGGAGAGACAGGAAAGGTCCTCATGAGTACCCCCAGGTTCTTTCTCCTGGCCCCAGGACTCTCCATGCCACTGATGAGTTGGGGCCAGGCTTGAAGCAGAGGTATAGATTAGGAAAGGTGATCGCGCCACCCATTCTTCTACCCTTTATTGCCAACCATGCCCTCTCCCACAACAAATGAACAGAATATAAAAGATGGAAGAAGAAACTGCAGCAAAAATAGAAGCACTGACTAGCTTACCCCCACCACACCTACCAGAATACGTTGTCTAAGTTTCAATCCATCTCAGCTATACCATAACTCACCACCATGAACACCAAAGCCCAGCCATCTACCACTTAAATACTATTATAATTTAGATTCAAGAGGCTCCCCAGAGTCTCAGGTGTTTGGAGGTGGGGTTTTTGGAAGGTGACTGGGTCATGAGGTCTCTACCTGCTGGTGGATTAACCCATCAGTGAGGTCATCATGTGATGCCATTATTGGGAGGTAACAGTAACCTAGGAGGTACAGCTTAGTAGAAAGGAGTGGTCACTGTGGCAGGACCCTTGGGACTATATCTTGTCCCTGGTCCCTTCCTCTTGGGCTGCTTCTCTCTCTGCTTCCTGGATGCCATGAGGTGAGCTGCCTTTTTCTGCCCCATCCGCCTGCCATGATGTCTCTGCCCTGGTGCCAGCCGTCTACATCTAATGTAGATGTTCTTTTGCTCAACTACCCTCAGGCCTTCTGCCAGGTTTGGCACTGCTGGTCTCCATCTGCATTATGAAATTTGGGAGCCACTGGCCACTTGTAGTCTTGGAGCAGATGAGCCAGGCTACGCTGAGATGCACTGTAAGTGTGATTTGCAAGACTTAGTTTGAAAACCGAACATAAACAGCTCAAATGTTCACACTAGTTACGTGTTAATAAAATATTGGGTATATCAGGTTAAAGACAATGTTTTATTAAAGTGAATTCCACCTGCTTCTTTTTACCTTTTAAATGAAGCTCAGGAAAAGTAGGCCTCCTATGTAGTCAGAGCAAGTTTCATAGTAGCAGCCCTGCATATTTTGGAGGCCTTATCATAACCACAAGGATTTTTTAAAAATTACCATATGTTTGTCTCATTTAATCCTCACAGAAACCTTGCGAAAGGCCGGAAGCTTGGGCAAGCCCCCCAGTCCTGCTGTCTGGCTGCTGTTTCCTTCAGCCCTGAGGAGGGGCTGGGCCAGGTGACCATTCAACAAGTCTGTGACCTTCCGACTTCATAGTTACAAGAAAGGGCTGAGCTTGGCTCACAGTCTTTCCCAGGAGACCCCTTTGCTGGTTCCCCACCTTAGGACATCTTGTGCAAAGTCTTTTCCAGCTGTTTCCAGTGTGCATTAAATGATAAGTCGTTTTCAACATCACAGGAACTTATTATCCTGGGTTTCATGTAACATTAGACTCATGAACTATTACCGCCTAGCATTTTTAAACTTTCAAATATTTGGAAGCAGTAAAGCCTTTTATTGTTTTATCTGTACCCTTCTACCTTTTTTTCCTTGAAAAAAAAAAATCCTGTATTGTTACACAACCATGACCATGGTTTTAGACCATTTCATCATCTGAAAAAGGAAGCTTACATCTATTAGCAGTTAATCCCCAGCTGCCCTCTCCTGCAACCCTACTTGACCCCTGGTTTTTCTATTTCTGTGGACTTGCCTATTCTGGGAATATTGTATAAATAAAAATCATACCGCATGTAGTTCTTTCCCAATGTTATAGTAGTTCTAAAATTCACCCATGTTGTAACATACACCAGAAATGTACTCTTTTTGAATTTGTCCCATCCTATGGATATGCTACATTCTGTTTATCTATTCATCAGTTGCTGGACTTCGGGTTGTTTCTGCCATTTTGACTGTTATGGTAAATAGTGTTACTATGAGCATTTATGCACAAGTATTAGAATTCTGTAGCTGTTTTTAATTATTATCCATATAGTGTACTAGGAGTGGAATTGCTGTGGCATATGGTCACTGTGTGGTGAACTTTTTAAGGAATTACCAGAATGATTTCCAAAAGGCTACTTCATTGCGCATTCCTACAGTGGTGTTTGAGAGTTCCAGTTACTCAGCCTTCATACCACTGCTTGTTCTTTTCTGTTTTTTAAATTAAATTTGTGTTAGTTGATGTGAATTACTATCTCATTATTGTTTTGATTTGCACTTGCATAATGCCTAATGCTGTTGTTATCTTTTTACATACTTACCGGCTATTCATATGCTGTCTTTGGAGAAATGTCTTTTTGGAACCTTGTCCATGTTTTATTTGGCTTGTCTTTCTATTATGGGATCATAAAAGTTATATATTACAAATACAGCTTCCTTCCCAGATATGTCACTTGCAAATATTTTGTCCCATTCTGTGGGTTATTTTTACTCTCTTGATGATGCTTTATTTTGAAGAAATTCAGACTCTCTTTGCTCCTTCTCTGCCTCTTCCCCTCCTCGCTTCCCTCACCCTGTCCCATCTTCTCTCCCTCCTTTTCCATTGTCTTTGAGTGTCAGGTTTAAAAAGGTGTCGCCTAGTACACAGTCTCAATGTTTCATTCCTCTGTTTTCTTCTTAGGAGTTTTATATTTTAGCTTTTATACCTAGGTCTGTAATGTTAGTTTGAGTGAATTTGTACCTGTGGTATAAAGGACTCTAGCTTTGTTCATTCACATTTCTATATTCAATCCTCGAAGTAGCACTTCTGAAAAGATAATTCCTTTTCCACTGACTTATTGTGGCACCTTTGTTGAAAACCCATTGACCATAGGAATGAGAGTTTGTTTATAGATTCTTAGTTCTATTCCATTGATCTGTTTGTTCATCTTCTGTCAGTGTCGTGCCATTTTTATTACTGTAGCTTTATAGTAAGTTTTGAAGGCATGGAAGTACAAGTCCTTCTACATGGTTCTCTTTCAAGATTGTTTTTGCTCTTCTGGGTCATATGAATTTCGGAACCAACCTGTCAATCTCTGCATAAGATCGCTAGGCTCTTGATAGGAATTGGATCGAATCAATAGATAAATGTAGGGATTATTGCCATCGTAATGATATTAAGCCTTCTGATTCATGAGCACAAGATGCCCATTCCAATTATTTGGATTTTTAGTCTACAGAGCACACATTTTGCACTTCTTAAGTTTATTAAATGTTTTACCCTTTTTGATGCTGTCATAATTTTGAGATCATTTCTCTGCAATATTTAAAAGTAAACAGTGTCTCTTCATCCACAAATACTTCGATGGCATTTACCTATAAATAGTAAAGCAGCATCTCTGACAAGTACACTCCTTCCTCCTCCTCTCTTCCCCCCCTCTCCCTTTCCCTCCCTTTTTTTTTTATCTTTCTTTTCTTTAGCTACCATGCTACTGTTGGACCCATAACAATGAACAAAAATTCCTTGCTCTCATCTGCTATATAATATATATTCAGATTTTATTTTTGGTACCAGGGATCGAGCTCAACACCTCCCACTTGCCAGGCAGGTGCTTATACCACTGAGCTAAATCCCCGGCCCCTACATCCAGATTTCTTTGATTATCTCTTGAATGTCTTCTCATGGCTAGCTTCCCTAAGTCAGGATCTAAACAAGCCCACACTCTGTATCCCTCAACTACATTTTTCATTTCTTTTCCATTTTTGAACAATCTTTTTATTCTTTTTCATGCTTTGAGGGTTTACTTTTATATTTGTGAGACACAGTGAGTCTATAGTATCCTCTCATAGGCTCAGGGTCCAC
Organism: Dolichotis patagonum; assembly: GCA_004027295.1. Lineage (NCBI taxonomy): Eukaryota > Metazoa > Chordata > Mammalia > Rodentia > Caviidae > Dolichotis > Dolichotis patagonum. The sequence continues at coordinate 10,047 of PVJX010025906.1, read as the reverse complement.
CTTTAGAGGATCCTCATTAAATGGATCCTTCCCACTTGGTTTCATGGAAAGAACCATGAAGCTCAGAATGACTTTTCTCCTGCTGTAAAGCCACTGGCCTGGGCAGGCGTACTGTTGCTGTTGGCTTCCAGGCACCTGTTGGGGAGAAACAATCCTTGCTGAAGACACTGGACAGAATGTCATTGTTTCCCTCCCCACCCCCAGCACTTGAGCATCAATGACTAATTGTTAGATAGACTGAGCTTCTGCTCATCTCACACTCTTTAATAGGGTGGAATTAGACCATACACCCCGTGCCACCCCTGCTCCATAGAGTTGTTGCTCGTTCAGGACCTCGTGTACTCGTGATCTTGTCCCCGTCCTCTCCTTCCCGATATGGTCTTGTCTTTGGTCCTCCAAGACTCTTCTCTTCATTAAAAGTCTTGATCCGGATGCAAGAAACAGTTCTGCTGTTAGGATCAAAGCAGAGCTTAGCAGTGGAGAACTCTTCAGAGTTTGCACATGGCCTCTGTCTCCCACTTTTATGTTTCAAATTGGCTATACTTTATTCTGGCAGAACGTACACTCCTTTGATCACTGCTTGTGGATTATTCTTCAGTCGTGCTGTTCTGGGCGGGTGGGGACATCCACAACGTCCCCTCATCCAGTGTAGCTGGATGCTCAATCATCACGAAAGCCCCAGGGACCTTTGTGTCTGGGTGTCTGTCACTGTGCTGCTGCCGGTTCTTCGAGGTGCTGGACTGTGGTGAGGTGAGGAGGCTTCTGAGTGAGAGTAGGGTAACACTCGGGGATCACAGGGCAGTGGCTGTGTCCTCATGGAAAAATGCGTATTTCAATTTGTTTTCCCATTTCCAGTGCCACTGCCGTCGTGCACTGTCCCAGCCGCTGCCCGGTGGTTGTGCATGTTTTCACGTGTGATCTTGCACCGGGTCCATTCCAGGCCACTCACTGTCCCCGGCATATCAGGAAGCCAGAGGCCTCACCTTTCAAAACAAATCACTGTTCCCTGGTTTCATAGATTAAAACTCTATGGTTCTACGTGAGTAACCATGTGGGGGGTCTCAGAAAAAGAGGAGCATATATTAGCATCATTTAAATGGTGTCCCTGTTTGTCTGTCTGTCTGTGCCTTTCTCCCTTAGGTTCCTGTATATAGCTATACACATGCATATGTGTAAGCCTGCCATCCATCATAAGTTAATTTTTACACTTGGTGTGAGGAAGGGGTCCAGTTTCATTCTTTTTTTTCATGTTATTATCCAGTTGTCCCGGCACCCTTGTTGAAAAGACTATTCCTTTTCCACTGAATTGTCCCGGCACCCTTGTTGAAAAGACTATTCCTTTTCCACTGAATTGTCCCAGCACCCTTGTTGAAAATCAGTTGACCATGAGAGTAAGGATTTGCTTCTGAACTCTTAATTCTGTTTTATGGATCTTCTTGTTCATCTATATGCCACTACCACGCTGTCTTTGTTACTATAGCTTTGAGTAAGTTTTGAAATCACGAAGTATGAGCCCCCATAATTTATTCATATTACTTTGATGAGGTAATTTGCATACTTCATAAATGCACCTCAAATGCACCTCAATAAAATGCACCTATTTTTAGGTGTGTGGTTTGGTGAGTTTAAATAAAATACATAGACCTGTGTAACATCACCCCAGGATCAGGATCTGGAATATTGCTGTCATTTCAGAAAGTCCTCTGAATGACTTTAGAGTCCACTTTCCACTCTCCTACCTCCAACCCCAGCCCAGGCAGGTGACCATGGGTATTCTTTCTGTCACTGTAACTTACTTTTGCATATTTTACAATTTTATATTAGTTGGGTCATACAATATATATCCTCTTTTCTCTGGCTTTTCATTTCATGTGATATTTCCAAGGTCTCCACTTATCCTTGCTTGTCTCGGTGGTTCATTTATTTTTATTACTGAATAGTATGCTGGCTTTGGATGTATCATAGTTTACATATCGATTTTGATGTACATTGAATCATTTTCCATTTGGGGATATAAAGAAATAGAACCACTATGAACATTCATGGTTGGGTCTTTTGCATACACATAGGTTTTCATTTCACTTGATGAATTTCTAGGGATGCAATTGCTGGACTTCAGGGTAGATACATGCTTTTGTTAAAAATTTTGCCTGTTTTTCAGTATGCTTGTGCAGCCCATTTCTTAAATACCCACTGTTACCATGACTAGCTCACATTTGGTGCTAGAAGAAACAAAGAAAAGGTGTAGATCCAGCTGGTACCTGTGGCATCTTCCTCAGAGAAGAGCTTTCTCAAAGACCCCTGAACGCCCCTCCTGGTTCCTGGTCTGGGGTGCTGCTCTGGGTGGTGGCCACTGGCTGGCCCAGACCCCAAACCCTAAACCCTGAGCCCTGAAACCTGAGCAGCAGGAGAGGGAAGTTGCTGTTTCAAGTTCCACAGGGTCCCCAGCAAGGCAGGGAGGGGCGGATTGCTGGAGAGAGCTGCGTTCTGCCTGTAGGCCTTGGGATCCTACATGAATTCCTCTGTGAGCCAGGGAGGCTCATTCTTCAGACCGGACACCTCCCTGCTCCCTGGATTCGCCCTGCTTATGCACATGCAGATATTCTGGGTCAAAGACGTAAAATGCATGTTTGAAGGAAAAGAGACATTTTTTTCCTGAAAAAGTTTTTATTGACACCAATTTGTGTGCAGTGAATGCACAACTAGTAAGTGTAGGATTTAATGTGTTTTGATAAATATGTACACCCAAATAACCACACCTCACCCATAATCCTAACACTTTGAGAGGCTGAGGCAGGAAGATTATAACGTCAAGCCTAGTGTAGGCAATTTAGTGAGACTATATATATATGGAATATTTCAAAAGGAGCAACTAAAAAGATATCTCTTGCACTTTTATAAAGCCAAGCATTTCTGTGACCCCTGCCTCTCACAGCCCAGGCTTGGATAAGAAAGTGAGTCTCGGAACAGATCCAAATCAGGTGTCTGCCAGTGCCGGGGACCTAACAATAACGACCTAATTTAGCAGGCATATCCTAGAGACAGTGAGAGTTCAGTTCCAGAACAACTGCGGTAAAGGGAATATGACAATAAAGCAAGTCGCACGTGTTTTGCAGTGCATATAAAAGTTACATTATAGTCTGTTAAGTATGCAACAGCATTTTGTCTAGAAAAATGTGCATATGTTAACTTAAACATATTTTCTTGCTAAGAAAAATGCTAGTGACTACCCGAGCTGCTGGAAGAGGGACAGCAGTAGACCAGCCAGCCTCAGGGTTATCACAAACCTCTGATCTGTAGTGAAAGGCAGTACAGTAAAGCACGATAAAGTGAGCTATGGCTGGTTGTACCAGGCGTGTGCAAACTTGAGCTCATTTAATCCTTTACAGCTATCCTGTGAGGTAAGAGTTCCTGTTGCCATTTTAGGAAACTGAGGCCAAGCACAGTAACTGGTGTAGCCCGTGACATCTGACACAGCGATCCATGATAAAGCTTGTTGCTGGCAGCACCTCACAGTCACACCCAGCTGCAAAGACTCCAGCACTTGTGCTTTCTCTCCTTAAAAAGCAGCTTCTTGCATTTTCTCCTGAGCTGTTTAAGAACGCAGAAAGGGAGCTGCATCTTCTGGGGGAGGGACCATCTAGGGACAGCGCTCATATTAGAAGTGTCTTCTTTTAAAAGTTAATGTGAGGTGTGATTTTGTTTTCACATGTGCCTATGTTTATTTTGATGTAAGATACATTTAATTTAGAAATAACTGCCCCAAGTTCTCCCGAACTTGTTAAATAAAAGACTGCTCTGGGGAGATGACATGCAGGTCCTGTGGTCCACTATGAGACTCAGTCCCCTCCCTTTCTGGATATGGCAGGGGCTGCCCCAGGGGACACGCAGGTCCTGTGGTCCACTATGAGACCCAGTCCCCTCCCATTCTGGATATGGCAGGGGTGACACTGGGCTGAAAGTGAAACAGGAAATGAAAAGCTGCACAGCAAGAGAGCAGGTCACTTTCTCACGCAGGTACTGTCCCCAGCTGGAGAGGTCAGGGGCTCCGAGCTTTGTGACCCTTTTTCCTTCAAAGACTTGGCTTCTGGAGGGTCCCCCAACCTCATGTCTTTGCTCTGAGATGCGTAGGTGACCTTTACTTGCCCTGGTCTCTCCCCTGAGCTCTTCTCCCCCTACCTGGCCTCTCGGTGGCTCTGCAGGTGTGGGTCACTGCACACTTGCTATCCCTTTCTTCCTCTTGGGGGGTGACTGTCCCTCCCTGTGCCATGAAACAGCCTCAGGGATTTGAGCTTCCTCCTGCTGTTGTCACAGATTTAGTGGCTCAAAACAAGAGAGATAGATTCTTGAGAGATCTAAACTCAGTGTGCCAGTGGGCCCATTCCTTCTGGAACCTCCTCTTTTTCTAGCTTCTAGAAGCTGTTTGTGTGTCCTGGCTCCTGCCCCGTCTCTGCTGCTCTCACCTCTCACTTGCCTGGCACCTGTCCTATCTATCACTCGTTCTGATCTCTTGTCTCCTCCTCCTCTTCCTGAGGAGCACAGCAGTCACATTGGGCCTGCCTGGGTAATCCAGGGCAACCTGCCCTCTTGTGACTGTTGACTTAGCCACTTGAGCAAAATCCCCTTTGGCTACCATGCAAGGTTCTAAGGATTAGGGTATTGGCATTCCACCAGGATGCCAAAATACTGTAGGGCAAAGGGAAGTTTCTTCTCTACCTTCTGGAAGGCTGCTGGGACACATTCACATTCATTGGAGGAGAGACGCGCACAGAGGGGTTATGTGTACCAAAGCAATCATAGAGTATAATTATTTACCGGCCCAACACTTCAGAAAAATAGACCTCTTTTGCTATAGTGGAGGAGAAAGAATGGGGAATGTAGGCAGTTTTTAGGGGCAAACAGTAAGTGCTTTTCAGCGTAGTTCAGTGGGTGTGGAGAGCGCACAGTGGCCTGTACAAAGTCTGTTTGACATGCGGAACAGATGGTTTGTCAGTGATTCTCAGTGGTGCTAAAGTTAAGGACATTAATATGTGACACTAGTACTTCCAGGTACATCTATTAGCTTCAGTCCTTGTGATTTGAGTTTAGTCCTCTCTAGTTAATGACCTTTCAGCAAGAAGATGGAAGTTGAGTGTGTTCTTTTGATGGATGAATCTGGTCTCCAGGAAGATGAGGTGACTCAATCAAAAGCCCCTCCCTGACCTGAGGGGGAGAGGGACAGAGACAGGGCATGTTGGCAGGACCTTGCTTCCAAGGTGGCTTCCAAGGCTCTCAGTGGGGCAGAGCATGAGTTTTCCCAGAAGGACTCAGAATCTTTGTCACTTCCTCCTGGGAAAAAGTCACCTGTCTTGCATGTTTCTTGCAGCTCTCTGCTACTCAGCATGACACTCAGTTTGAGAGGTGCAGTAGGAAATCCTTGGGCTCCCAGATCCAAGTTCAAATCCTGGTGCAGCTGTTGGCTGTGGGACCTGGCATAAGTTAAATGTATCACTTCTGTTTCCTGTTCTATAAAAGGGCAGCAGCAATTTAACTTTGCAGGAAAGATCATAGATCAAATATTTCACACCATGTCTGGCAAACACTATGTGCTCAAGAGACGATGGGTGGATTATTTGAAGGAGGGTTGCTCCTTTGCATAGCTCACAGTTAGTGGTATCTTTGTGGGGATTTATGTAGTTATTGAGAACAAACAGAAGAGATGTAGAAATGCTCTCTAGGCTTGCACAGTGGCACTTTTAGAAAGTGCAGGTGACTGGGACATGCTTAGAGAAAAGGCCTACACTCCCTCTGCTCAGCCCAGGGTCAGATCGCTCTGGAGGGAAGAACTCCAGCTGGACGGGGCAGGGGTGGCACAGCCTGGGTGGAATACCTCCAGGCCACAGAAGGTCCTTGGCTGGGAACTCATCTTGCAGGGGGTGAACTGGGCTTGGCTTTCATGCCAAAGAAGGAACAGACTGGGGAGGCCTCCCAAGTGGGGCGGCCCTTGGGCTCCTTATCTCAAGTAGCAGAGGGTTTGCATTTGTGTGCTGGTTCTGCAGCTGGTCACTTTACTAAGTTATCTTAACTCCTCAGGGTGTTGCTGGAGGAAGCGAACTGTGGGAGGTTAACTCCTCACCTAGTAAAGAGCAAGCCTGGCTGCTGTCCAGCGTCTAAGCCCACCGGCCTGTGGTGCTGCAACACCCGATTTCTGCGATAACTGGAAAATCCAGATGCCCGTGAGAAGCAAGGCCATGATATATGAGTTTCACTGGGTGGTGGCTTGCAGGCTTTTTATCGCAGATCCAGGGCCTCTTTGGGCAGGGCTGTGCCAAAGGCTGTCATGCTGATGGATGTGCCTATTCCTGTCTAATCTGTCCTGACCTTCCCCTTTGAAACTTCGGCCCTGGCTTAGTCCACTTGTGTTGTGGTAACAAAACCCTGGGGGCTGGGCAATGTATAAAGAAAAGAGTTTTATCTGGCTTAGGAGCTGGAAGGAGAGATGATTCATATCCTGGGCAGAATGGCACACAGTTTGAAACCTTCGAGTATGAATTATCTTTGGAATTTTCCATTGGATATTTCCATCCTGTAGTGGAGCCTCTGGTGACCAAACATGGAAAGAGAAATGGACTCATATAAACTTTGGTGCCACCAGACTCAAGGATTAAAAGAGAAGGAAGAGACATTTTTGGGGGGAGGGACCCTGTTGCTCTGCCCCAGTTGGTCCTGCTGCAGGGTCACCCCAGACTGTCCCATGGGTGTGGCTGTCCATGAGGATGGCGAGCTGAGAAACGCATGCCACGTCCTTTCACTTCTCTTTCCTGGAAACCTCCCTGACTTCTGTGCTCCCATCCATGCACCTCCTCTGCTCAGCCTCCCCGCCCCCAATAAGCAGTGACAAGCGATCTACCTGTGAGGCCTCATGGGCAAAACACCTTGACCGTAGGAGCAGCTTCTTAGTGTAGCAAGAGGGTCGCCTCCATGGTCAGCAGTGACGTCAAGCCCACTGGCGTGGTCCCCCCTTTGCCATGGGTAGGTTCACCACAGGTCCACTCACTACAGGTCACTGTCTGTCAGTTTTAGAGAGGGTTCCCACAGCAGCCGGCAGTGGCAACAGCACCTTGGCCTTCTTTAGGTCACTTGTACACCTCCTGTGTTCCAGAACCATGCTCAGCTCTCAAGATAGTTCTCTCATCCAATGAAATTGATTCTTCTGTTATCCGCACTTGATAGACAGGGAAACCGAGGTTCACTCAGGTTAAGTAACTCATCCAAAATAAGTCATAGAGCTTGGAGGTCGGACTCAGCCCTTGGTCTGGTTCCTTTCCCTGTGCTTTTATCAGTATCCTCTGCCAAAGCTTCCTTGGCACCTTCAGGAGATTCCAGGGAAGCTCACTGAGATTTAAGTCCATTTCTCACTCTCTGCCTTCAAAGAAACAAAGAAACAACACCCAGTGTTCATGGACCTCCATGAACTAACCCCTTCTATCCTTGAAAACCATAATCCTGCATCATTTGAATGCTGGCTCTCTGTCTTCTTTCCCCTGTTGGGTTAACTTCAAGCAACAAAGACCTATTGAAGGTGGTTATTGTGCAAGGACATTGGAAGATGCAAGGAGCAAGCAGGGTTCCTGATGGTTCTAAAGAGCTTCACCAAATGCCTTACCTACATCATCTCACTTAACACTCATAAAAACCTTTAGAGGCAGATGCTACCATCCCTCTTTTATACGAACTCCAAATAAAAAGAAGCGCAGAATGTTTGGGAGATCTTGCTCACCATTGCTCACAAGACGTTGGAGTCTTCAGCATTAGACAGGAAAACATGACTAAAGATGATTCCACTTATTATGAAGACTCAGGAAGTCGTAACTGGCCCAGCTGGCAAGTATTAGAGAGGGAACCGATCCCGAGCCTTGGGCTTCTCAAGGAGAGTGCCCCAAAGAGGCAGGACTTGGAGATGGGATGGGACAGTGGGGTTCAGGCTGGCAGAGGGCACAGGCATGAGCAGGGTTGTGCGTGGCAGCTGGACCTGTTTGGATTTGAGGACTGAGCAGAGGAAACACAGGGGCAGGGCTTTGGGAGAAGTGAACCAACACCCTCTCCTTCCCTGAAACGATGGTGCCTGCCCTTTAGTAGAGCTAACTACACTTCTCCGTGCTGAGGCTGGCCTTGACCGCCTCCTCTCTGCCCTAATGCCTCCCAAATAAATGCAGATTCTCCATTTAAAGAACAAAACATTATGGGGAATGTTGTATTTATAGGACCCCTGTAGACTAGGCATCCCAATAGTACCTGCCCCCCTCAGAGTGGTGGGATGATTTCAGCACTGGTGCAGAAAGGCAGGGTAGGAGTTCTCTTCAGTCCCCTCATCACAAACTTGGGGTCCCCAGCCCCAACAGAACCTTCTCCACTCCTTGTTGTAGACTGGCTGGTCTTTAAGGCAGTTCCCGTGATCACCACTTGCCGGTTTGAAGGACAGCAGGTGACCTTTTTCATGTGGTTTCCAGTGACACTTCTAGGTGGCTGAATCCCCACAACCAGTTAGGATCAGTTGCCTGGGTGGAGTCTCTCCTCCCTGTCCTAGCTTGAGACAAAGGGACCGGCACACACATGAAACTAGATGTCAACCTCATACCCAGCACACACCCCCTCTCCCCTCCCTGGCAGCCAATCCTAGTGGTTGCTACACCCACTACTGGGTGCTGTATCACTGCCTGGCTGGTTGTCAGATTCAGGAGAGGCCTGTGGCTCCTACTGGAGAATTCCAGCTGTGCATACCCAGGGTCACTTGACCTCTGTGGCTTCCAAATAACTCCCACCCTGCTGTGCTGAGGGTGGATCCCTTCTTCCTGGAGGTGTGGCTCTGCCCTTCAACACTAGAAAGAATGATCTAGATCCTTGAAACAGTACATACAAACTGCAGTGGAACAGAACTTGAACCTCTCTGGCAAAGAAGTCTCCTAATTCCAGAGGAGTTTAAACTGATATATGCCTACATTTGCTATCTTCATTTGTATTTTTTTTAAATCCCAAGAGGCTATTATTTTAGTTTGTGTCCAACAACTCAGAAAGTTGTATTTATTCTGACTGGCAAGAAGGTACTGAGACACCCAGCTGGGAAGCCCCAGGAGTTACACCCATCACTCACTCCTCACTGGCCTCCCAGGGCTTTGAGGGCTTCTCATGGCCATGATTCATCTCTTTAGACTGTCAACAAGTCCTAAAAAGTTTCCACTAAAAACCCAGTATTATATTGAGGGGAAAGCAAAGTATTGACTGATATAAGACCACTCCCTTCTTTTTAAGAAATCATAATCATGGTTGGGAAAGGGGTATGCAGGATTGTTCTAGAATTTAGATTCCTGAACATTCCCTGTTCAGGGACACAGGTCGTTTGGTGTTACCAGAATTTTTGACGTAGCGATCCTAAGCCAAAAGAAAGACTTCACAGTTCTATTTGTAATTAGGTCCAAAGAACTCTATATGTATTTGTGTCCTAACAACTTAGCAGGTGCTTACAAAAGACAAGCATTGAAAGAGTAAAAATATCTTTGTTTTATTCGTAAATACTCACAGTGACTTCCAAGGGGATGTGTGTGACTATTTGGAACTGAACTTCTCATACTTGGCATCAACTAGAGCACTGGCCCCTGCGTTTCTTCCCCATGTTGATTTTTGCCGGGGGTGTGTTTGTTTCTAATCATGGCCGCTGCCAAAAAATGCAGTTTCATAGAGATAGCCTGGCCCAGACACGGATGTCAGTGTGGACCGACATTGAACTTTGAGTTGGACTCTTTGGGACCGGGAACCTCCCGGAGACCCGCAGAGTGGCCTGTGCTGTTTTGATTGGGAACTTTGTGGAGACCAGCATCTCGGCCTGACTGTTTGGGACCGGTAGGCCCGCCCTTCACCCACAAGGAACTTCCCAGAGACTGGCATCTCGGCCCGGTCTGTTTGGGACTGGGAACTCTGCAGAAACCAGCATTTCGGCCTGACTCTTTGGGACCTGTAGGCCCACCCTTCACCCGTAGGGAACCTCCTGGACACCTGCCTGGGACAAAGTAC
>PVJX010025905.1:0-26441 GCA_004027295.1 Dolichotis patagonum | reverse complement strand
CTAGGGCTTTGAGCCTGCCTTTTGGTCTTTCCTTTTGTCATTTTTCTATATTTCCTTACTTTGAGTGGTGTTCCAAAGCTTTCTCTGCTTATGTGGCAAATTACCTGTTACACCCTCAGTTCCTGGAGGGGCAGTGGCTCCCCCACAGGCTCCTGGCTTCCTCACAGGGTCCTAACTCCCCTCTGTGGGCTCCTGGCTCACTAAGTTGTAAGGGGAATGCTGGGTGTGGCCACCCCGGAGCCTGTGGAATCTCAGGCAGGCCAGGCCTCCGTGCTTTGTCCCAGGCAGGTCTCCAGGAGGTTCCCTGCGAGTGGAGGGCCTACAGGTCCCAAAGTGTCAGGCCAGAATGTTGGTTTCTGAAACGTTCCCGGTCCCAAACAGACCTGGCAAGATGCCAGTCTCCACAATATTCCCAATCCAAACAGCCCGGGCCACTCTGCGGGTCCGAGAGTTTCAGGTCCCAAAGAGACAGGCCGAGATGCTGCTTTCTGGGAGACTTCCTGGGGGTGAAGTGCGGGGCTATGGGCCCAAACAGACCCGGCCCAGATGCCGATCTCCAGGCAGTTCCCTGCGGATGAAGGGCGTGCCTACCAGTCCCAAACAGTCGTGCAGAGATGCAGGTCTGGGCAGACTTTTGATCCAAACAGCCCAGGCAAGTCTACAGGTCCGAGAATTTCGGGTCACAAAGAGATAGCCCGAGATGCTGCTTTCTGGGAGACTTCCTGGGGGTGAAGGCTATTTGAAAATGTTTATTAATCCAGTCCTGTAACTTTATCAGTCACTGAAATTGTTTCTACAGTCCTCCTAAGACATATGAAAAGTTGGATGGGAACATGAATATTACTCTTGCTATTTATATTAAATTGGAAACCTCCCAAATACAGTTTATGAAATATAGTTAAAGGGGAAAAAATAGACGTATGTTGAAATTCAGTACTCTTTGAGTCAGGCTCATGAGTAAGAATTAAGTATTAGATACTTCAGTATTAGGTAAATGAATCAATTTTCGTTTCCCTGTTTGAATTTATCATTTAAAAGATCATTTTACCTATGAAACGCTTCAGTGCTTACTTAGCTGTTGATGACTTCATATAACTTATCTAATTTGTATGGATTTGGTATCTCTGTCTGTACTTACAGATTGAAGAGCCTTCCTAAAGTATCCAAATGAAGTATAATAGTAAAAGATCTATCACTACACTTACCAGTATTCTAACTCATATATGACTACAGTTTTAAAAAATGTGACATTATGTTTATCACTGTCCTCACGTTTATACTGAGGCCAATAAGGCAAGTAATATAATATGTAATAATATATCATAGGCCAAGTAGTAATAGTAATGCAATCACATTTTTCAGATGAGAAAATTAAAATTTAGAAAAGCAGCTTATTTAGCTTATTAAAATTTAGACAATCCAAGCTTATATGGAAACTAAGAAAACAGGTGTCAAGGTATCACTTTTCAAAAAATTTCACAGCAAGGTCTTACACAAGTTTAAAATGAATGCTCATCACATGTTTTGAGTTTATTAATGAGCAGCATGATAAAGTGGCCCAGAGAGGCACAAAGAATATACAGATGTGAAAGAAACAAGTTTACGTATGTTTTTGATATTTGAGACAGTCTGGCTTTGTAGTCCAGGCTGGCTTTGAATTCACTATGTAGCCTACGCTGGGCTCGAACTCATAGTGGTCTTCCTGCCTGAGCCTCCTGAGTGCTGAGAATACAGGCTTGTGCCACCTAAAAGTTGAGAATGACATTTCTAGGTTAGATATAAAGCTATCCTATAGGGCTATAAAAACTATAGCCTTTGAGATTTTTGGTTTTAACTATGTCCATTCTAGAAGGTATCTCTATTCTGTTAGGCAGAATTCGGTTGCATCTTTGCTAGACCAAAATTTATAAATTAACAGGTAACATTATAGAATATGGATATTTAAATAATGAATAAACATCCAGCCAATTAAAAGCATTCTCTAAGAAAATGCTCTTTGATGGGCTCATGCTGTTATATTACATAGAACAGACTTACTGCTCTTTCTTATGTTCCTTTTAAGTTTTGGGTAAGTTTTCTTGACACAAAGCAGCATTGAGACCTAGGTCTTCTGACTCCAAGTCTAGATTTCTTTTCAGTCTACTCCACTGCTTCTTGTGATCTACTAACTTTTGCAAAGTCCACTACGTTTTTTGTTAGTTTTTCTTTGTTGCAAAATGATGGTGATACAGTTTCCTTTCTCAGAGAATCATTGTGAAACTCAGCTGATACTTCAGAAATTTGTGTAGATGCCTGGAGTGAGAAATTGAAATTATAGTGTTAAGTATTATAACTACTCTTTTATGATACTTTGTTAGCAAATTTTAGAGTAGTAATTGTGAACATTCTTATACTTTTGATTAAGAAGTCAGTACTGTAAGTATTTTAAGTATTTATAAAATACTGTCTTCATCAGATTGGACTTTACATACAGTATTTCGAACGAAAGAGAATTGAACCATTGTAAGGAGTTGAAAATTTGTACTTACACTATAACTACCTATCCGTTAAACATTGAATTATTTAAAAATAATTCCTGGGCTTGAAATGGCTATTTGTATGTGCCGTTTAACTTAACAGAGGTTTGGAATTTTTTTTCCCTTGTAAAAAAGATTGGAATACTTTATTCAGGTTAGCCTTCAAGCAATTAAGCAAGTCAGTTACCATGGTAACTGTATGTATTAATTTCCTTACCTTAGTTAGAGGTTTTAGAAACAAATCTCTGAGCTCATCCACTGAAACCCAACTTTCTCTTTAGACTCTTTAGAAAATGACTTTTCTATATGGAAAAAATGTGTTTTTAAGAGAAATCTCTACTCTGTCAGGATGCAGTAGGATGTGGTTTAAAAATTAGGGCAGTGATAATGAATCTTTTACTAGAGTGCCAAGACTGAAACCCAAAACCAACTTATTTATCGCAAATGCCAACACTGTAATTAAGCCTGAATACTGAGGTTTTAGTTTAGAAAAACAACTTATACATTAACTTTTTTATCTTAAAATAACAAATTACATGTCTGCTAAAGGTTCGCCTCAACTGAACTAGGTGATTGAAAAGCTGTTGTTTCTTAGCTAATTTGTAATGAGATTAGTTTTAAATTTTCTAAATTTGTTCTGAAATTTTATTTGTGTAATTTCTATTGATGTAAAGTAGAAATGATTTTAGTCAACAGTTTGTCCTCTCATCTCATTGGAGCCAAGTGGAGTCATGTAATACGAGTTTTTTCAAAACATAATTCAGAATTCTGACACAATCTTTTCACATTTAATTGGCTAATATTATCAGTTCAGTTCACAAAGTTCACTCCTTTAACTATTATGAGGCATATTGTACAACCAACTTATCAAAAAGCTTTACCAACACATTTCAGTCTTAGATACTTTGTGAAAGCATTATGGAGATTAAAATTCTGGACATTGTTCAGTCTTAGAATGTTTTGTTTGTGTTCTATTGTTCTAGAATATTTTGTCTTGTTCTAAACTGGCCAGTGGATGACATTTGACTTGAGGCTTGTTTTTCGTATAATGAGCTAAATGGTTTTTACATTGTTGAGTGGTTGAAAAATCCAAATAATATTTTGGGAAGTTTGTATAAATTCAGATTTCAATTTCTATAGATAAAGTTTTGTTGTATCATAATATGGCTTATTTGCGTAAGTCTTGTCTGTGGCTTTTTTGTTACAATGGCAAACTTAAATCATTGGGGCAAACACCCTGTGGCCCATGAACTCTAGAATATTTATTATCTGACTCTGTAGAGGAAAAAAAATTGTTGATCTTTGTTATATATTATGAAAAAATATAGCCTTGATTATTAATTTTTAAAAAATTCCTTTTATTGACATACTTTTACAATCTGATTAATAAAAGGAACACATTCTTATACAAAGTTTGAATAGCTCACCATCTGTTGTTGAGATAACCACAGTATTTTGTACACATTGCTTAAGACCTGAATTCATACACACATATGCATGGACACACACAAATGTACGTATATAAAAATTAGAATATTTTTATTTTATTTTTTTCTATTTTGAAGGTAGTAAAATACAACAGAAAAAACAGAACAAAGCCAGTTGAGACAATGCAGTGAAATTGGTACAGAACTTCACGGCAGGATACCAGGATAACAGTAATAGGTGCCATAATATATCTCATTATCTTCATAATAGTTGTCCATTCAATCAGGTATAACAAAATCAAACCAAAACCAGAACATTATAAAACCTTTCAAAACAGACTATTGAATAGAGCAAAACAATCAGAACAGAGCAAAACAGTGAAAACAATATTTGCCTTCAAAGAGATGGTAGAAGGAAATCCTCCATATTTGCTATATTGCATATGGTCATCCTCCCAAGAGATGCTCAGACCCCTGGCTCCCAGTTGCTATCAGGGCGGTGGGTGACGGGATGTTGGATTCTTAGCCCGTGTACTGGTAGGCTCACGGGAGATGTTGACTGGTTCTCTTCCTGGCTCACCTGCAGCTCGATCACACCATGGCTGCTTAGCAGGAAGGCAGGCGGGTTGCTTTCTTGCTCAGCGCCCTGAGTTCCAACATGGCTGGATCTCAGGAGAGGCTGGCGCTAGAATTAGAAACTTATATTTAATTTCATCTTCAATTGATGGATTATAAGATTGGTGCTTTTAAAGACTGCATAGTGTTCTGTTTTATGATTACCTTAATTTATTATTTATTGATAAATGTGATTATCAGATTGAGTTTAGGAAGCTAGTTAGCAGGGTTGTACAACTGGTAAGGCCTTGCCATTGATGCCTCAGTATTGCTAAATCTGCTCTTTTTCCCTGCTAGTGTGGAACACTATGTTGGGACATTTTGTGGTGCAAAGGCAATTGAAAAGCTGCCATTTTCAATATTAGAGTAATTGCTGACAGCTTGTCAAATGATCTAGAGACAACAATCTAGAAGATTGTTTAATCAAACAGGTATTTATTTCAGGTATAAGATCGCAAACATTGATTATGGTCCTCAGAGGATTCTCTAGAATCCTTGAAGAAAAACATATGGAAGTGTAGGGGCCCACAAATTCACAGTGACTGGTTTTATATATTTCCCTGTGGGAGGAAAGGAAGGACTGGAATTGTTGGTACCACCCATCTGGGATTTCCCACTGACTCTTCCAAGGATAAGATCATCTATGCCTTCTTAAGTATCTCAGGGTTATATTCAAGGACAAGATACTTCTAAGCATAAGATCATCTACACCTTCTTAAATCATCACAGGATTATACTGGGGTCAAGATACTTCAAACATAAGATTATCTATGCCCTCTGGAGTCAGTCTTTGGATGAATTATAATCCTTTGCTAGCCCCACCTGTCACTGTATCGACCAAATAAATAGTGGCCGTTTTGGGAGTGGAGGTGGTTGGATCCAGAACATTGACTTCCCTGCCGTTTTTGAAATAGGATACTTGTGTGTGTTTTTTATTTGTCTTGCGACATTCTTGAGATGGACAATCAGAATTCTTGGCTGGGTTTTTAGTATTGACAGTTGGGACTCTTGGCTAGGTTCCCAATATTTGGTGCCCAACACGACCAGAACGCATGACCTTCAAGCCACAGCAACCACTATCAAGGTGCTGACAATCCACCAGACCTTGCACGACCAAATTAAAGGTAAGTATAGTGTTTTACTAATTATATAGCTCAGATGCAATTAGAAAATAGAAATCGGTTGTGGGAGGCTGTTTGTCAAAGGTAACTATGGGGCAATCGTATTCTTTATCTGCTGAAGAGAAAGATTTAGCCAATTGCTTATAAAGCTATTAAATGATTCAGATATTGAAAAGTTCCATCAAAACATGTTTATATTATTCTATCAGACACCTAAATTTCATCCTTCCTTTCCCAAGGTGGGCACCCTCAATATGAGAGTTTGAGATAAAATAGGTGAGAGTTTTTATGTTGCTGCAATTCAAGATAAAAAAAATCTACCCCAAAACAGTAGCTACCTAGAAAATAAAGCAGACCAACGGCCAGTTATTATTACAATGCATTCTACCTGTGCTGACAAAATGATTATCAGTGAGGCAAGTAAAATGGAAAAGAGCCCTGTTATAAGCATAATGAAAAAGCCAGATCACCATAATAATAAGACTCCCAGTGGGTTGCTAGAGAAAAGTGAAGCATGTTTAAAAAATATGGATAATCAAATATATTCACTTTTACAAGAAATTCGTAATGACATCCAAAACTTTTCCAATTTACCCACACACTCAGAATTGTTCTCTGCACCTCATTTGGAAAATAACGCTTCTGCTGTTATGCTTCCTACAGGATCCTCTTCCCCATACCAAGGACTCAGATCAGAAAGGATCCTCCTCCTTCCCCTCCCCCAAGGAAGCCAAAGTATAGTGACCTGAGACTGTATCTACAGGCACTATGCTTGCCAATTGTAGAAGAGACAGATCTGGAAGACCCAGCTCGTAAACCCAATACACGCATAGTTTTTAACCTTTTACTCTTGAAAGAATTGAGGCAGAACATACTTGATAATGGAGTTCAGGGTCCATATACTCTTGGTTGCTTAGATAACGTAATTCAAAGCTTCCAAATGGTGCCAGGCGATGTAACCCATTATGCTCGCAATTGTCTATCATTGGCGGAATTCCTACATTTTGAATCACATTTAAAGATACTCATTTCAGAACAAGCTCAGAATAATCAAGATAGTGAGTATAAAAACTTACAAGCCACTACTCGGGAAATGTTATCTGGCACAGGCAGATATGCTGATTTAAAGCTTTAAGCATGTGATCTGGCCCTTTTTATACAGTGCAAAGAACTACGCCCACCGTAGCTTTCTGTCCCAGAAGACGGTACACCCAATAAGTCATTTACTCAAATACTCCAAGGTCCTACAGAAACTTACACCCAATTGGTAGCTGGATTGTAAGAGGCTATACATAGACAAATTTCTCATGACAATGCAGCTAAACTATTTCTTTGTCAGTTTAGCATATGAGAATGCCAGTGAGGAGTGTAAATGAGTTTTAACCTCAGTGCTTCATACTAAAGACTTACCTGCTTAACACACAAACATGTCAAAATATTGGATCTACCACTTACACTTGTGCGCTCATGGCACAGGCTGTATCCCAACAGGTAGCCCATAAGGCTTATATGATCCAGTGTTTTAATTGTGGCAATGAAGGACACACTTGCCAACTCTGCTCAGAGCCTACAAAGGCACCACCTCCCACAGCTATGCATAGTAGTACTAGACCAGGCTCAGATTCACCATGTAATCTATGCCCACGTTGCATGAAAAGTTTTCACTGGGCAAAAGATTGTAGGTCTAGCTTTCATAAGGATGACACAACCCTGCTTCAGGGAACTGCGCATACTATTACTAGACCAGGCTCAAATTTACTATGTAATCTGTGCCACTGGGCAAAAGATTGTAGGCCTAGATTTCATAAGGGTGGCAAACCTTGCTCCAGGGAAATGGAAAATCAGCCCTTCCCCGGGGGCAGGCATAAACTCAGGGACAGTGTCAAACAGTGCCTTGCAATCCCATGCACAGGTGAACCAGTTGTGTCTGTTCCAAACCAAACAAACATCAGTTCCTCTGCTGGGATGAGTATAAGGCGTGACATTCAATACCTGCTGCAAGGAACCTGGCCATCTGCTTGGCCAACTAGACCTTTCTCCACAGCCCTGATAGGCTTAGGCTCCCCTCAATCTGTATCACAGAGTACTATACCACTTGCATATATTGGCTTGATGGGCCGATAGGCATTATAATACCATTTATTGCACCCATTCCCATCAATTTATGGGGCAGTGACCTTATGTAAGAGTGGGGTACTGTCCTAGTTACTTCTGCCCTTTAGAAGAACATATCACCTGCTAACAAGAGGAAGGCTAAGATGTAGTGTCAAGCAAACAAAGGTTTGAGCAAGAACTTAGAGTTGTATACTTCTAGTTGAGCCTTTAATAATACAAGGTAGATCTAGAATGAGATGTATGTCAAATTTATAGTGGGGGCCATTGGCACTTCTCTGTCTATTTCTGCACTGCCATTGAGTGGAAAACTACAAAGCCAAAATGGGTTCCTCAATGGCCCCTCACTCAGGAGAAGTGAAAGATCTTATGGATATTAGTAGAAAAACAGCTACAGTTAGGTCATTTTGAGCTATCTGTTAGTCCATGGAATACTCCTGTGCTTGTAATTCCAAAAAGATCAGGCAAGTGGAGATTAATACAAGACTTGAGAGGTATAAATGCTTGCATGCTTCCAATAAGGGTGTTACAACCTGGTCTACCCAGTGTTACTATAATCCCATGGCACTGGCCTATGGTTGTTACCGATTTTAAAGGTTGCTTTTTTAATATCCCACTCTCAGGATTGACTGACTTTGTTTTTTCATTTTTAGTACCTACCATTAATTTTCATGAGTCAGCCAAACTTTTTTTTTTTTTTTTGGTACCAGGGCTCGAACTCACGACTGCGCGCTTGCAAGGCAGGCGCTTATGCCACTGAGCTAAATCCCTGACCCACGCCAAACATTTTCAATAGACTGGGCTTCCACAGGGATAGTGCCATATTGTGCCAGTCGTTTGTAGCACAAGCTTTGAAAAAATGTAGAACTCAATTCTCTCAAGCTTATATTATCCACTATATAGATGACATCTTGCTTTCTATGTCCTCTAAATCTAAGTTACTGATGCTACTTGAAGAAATCAAGAGAAATTTACTTGCTTTTAGCCTTTGATGAGCACCTGACAAAGTATAAATGATAAGTCCTTACAGTTATTTGGGCACTATTGTTTTTGAGAGAGTATTCAAACCACAAAAGATTCAGATAAAGATAGATCATCTACAAACTTTAAATGATTTCCAAGAACTGTTAGGAGATATTAATTGGCTTGGGCCCAAATTAGGCATAGCATCCTATCAGTTACAAAATCTATATAATGTTCTTCAAGGTGATAAGGATTTAAATTCTCCCCAGCAACTCACAGAAGTGACCAGACAAGAGCTGAAATTAGTTGAAAAATGTTTGCATTCTAGGCAATGTTTTAGAGTTGATATTACTGAACCTTTCTATCTATTCGTGTTGTAGACGCCTCATTCTCCTACAGGAATATTAGGACAGTGGATTAATAAGATTCTTTCTCCTATGGAATAGCTATTCTTGCCAAGTCAACTAGTAAAAACTCTCCAGTTATATGAGGAACGAATAGCAAAAATAGAGATTATGGGAAGAAACAGAGCATGTCAGCTCTTTGGACGTGATCTAGTTATTGTAGAACCGCTAGATGCTCATCAGATGCTCATCCTACTTACTTTACAGATGGTTCTTTTATGGGGAAAGTAGCCATCTGCAGCTGTTCCTTCCAGTGTTCCTTGTCTATGAAGGGGGATTCAGCATAGCACTCAGATATCAAGGCTCTTCTATATGCAGACCAACCCCTTAATATATTAAGTGACTCCTCTTACACAGTATATCTGACCCAAAAGATTGAAGCCACTTCTGTTTGCTCCACCATTGTGCCTACTTTATTACAACTATTTTTAAAACTATGGAAAGCTATACTTAACAGAATTTCTGCATTCTTTATCGATCATATTAGAGCCTATTCTAATCTCCCAGGTCCCTTATCAATGGGAAATCATCAAGCAGATGCTCTTGTCAACCTGATTTCCATTTTTGACAAAGCAAAGCAGTTGTATGAGTTTTTTTTTTCATCAAAATTCTAGAGCTCTGAGAAAGGAATTTAAAATTACCAGAACTCAAGCCAGACAGACAATGATGTCATGTCCTTCCTGCTAGCTAATTCCAAGGCCTGTTCTTCAATTGAACTGCAATCCTATAGGTCTTAGAACCACTATTACTCATATAGCCTGTTTTAACAAACTTAAGTATATTCCAGTCACTATGGATATCTTCTCACATATGATCCATGCCACCTGTCATTCAGGTGAAGGAAGTCAACATGTCATAAAGCATTGTATGTCAACATTTGCTACATTAGGAGTGCCACAGAAAATAAAAACCAATAATGGTCCTGCCTATAATAGCAGGTATTGTCAGAGTTTTCTTGATAACTGGAATATAAAGCATGCTACAGGGACCCCCTGTCATCCCCAAGGTCAGGCAATAATTGAGCGCACTCATGTTAAATTTAAAAATCAGCTAGCTAAACAAAAGAAAGGAGGAATACAAGGTCAGAACTCTCCTCAAATGTATTTAAATTTTGCCACATATGTTCTAAACTTTCTGAATCCTGCTCCTAATTCTGGTTTGCCACCAGCCATGTTACATTGGGCACAGGAATCTGCCCACTCTCAGGAATCTTTAGCCTCTGTAGCTTGGTGGGACCTCCATACAGGTATTTGGAATGGTCCAGCATCACTCTGAAATTGGACAGAGGAAATGCATGTATTCTCACAGGAGACAGAGAAACATAGATTCCATCCTGATGTGTACGCCCATGGACCAGCCAGCTCCACAGGGGATCATCAGCATCACTCTCAAGCACAGACTTTATACCTCTTAGCACCTGAGCATCAGGAATCCCCCGTCACCTAATAGAAGAGGACTCCCTACCATCCATCTGAACAACACCTTGATTAGAATTCAACCCACCTATGCAAAACATTGAACCCTACACCAAGACTGCAAACCATGAACCTGAAAGCACATTGTCCGCTGTCCAGGGAAGGCCTGCAGAAGACCATTCTTCAGATTTGCCACCTGATTAACAACTAGGGTTTAGTTCAATCACCTGAAAAAAAAAATTTTTTTTTTTTAACAATGCATGCTCTCCTAACTACCGCAGTGTTCACCCTCTAGACATAGTTAAAATTGCCTTTAACAGCCTTCCCCATTAACAGGAACAGTTACATGTGGCTATAAGAGCAGCAGTCTTTGCCATCATATATGACCATCCTATAAATACGGCTATCAGAACAACAGTCAGTAACCTGTATAGCTGGAAATTCCAATCAGACCATCAGCTTAGAGCCCACATTAAAAGGTTTTAATTTTTAAAATTCTTACTAAAAGCAATCTCAGTTAATAGACCCACAAAAATGTCCTGACTAGTCTATTTATACTTAAAAATATAAAAACTATTAAACAGTCATCGTAATTCAAATTGGCCGAATATATTTGAATGCACTCTGATTTTATAAACTGTTTTGTGTGCCTTTGTTTTGTCTGTCTGTTCTATAAACAGCTGTTATAATTGAGCTCGAAAAGTAATTTTCTTCCTTATTTTGTGATTTTGAATTTTTTTAGGGACCCTTCAGGCTTGGGGGAATTATTGGACAGGATTCTGATTGATGGATAAGGAAGCAGCTATCTGGATAAATTTCTCCAATCCTTGATGATTAATAAGGGAGCCACAATAATCTCCATAGCATTATGGAAAATACCCCAATAAATTTTATTTAAAATATATTATTGTGATATGCTCACCTTGGTCATTGTCAGAAGATTAAATTTTCTAGAAAATAAGGTTCTTATTTAAAGGTGCTCTGATACAAAGGTTTTCATGTAGCGATAACAATTAACTGTTACTAACCTCATGATGTATTAATTGTATTCATGCCTCCAGATGTATAGGTCTCCCAAATTGTAAAACAGGGATTATTTATGGTAATAGACTTTTGTTTCATATTCAGACTTCTGCCGGTACCAAAAACTTATGAGATTTATATTCCACTGAAGCTCAGTAAGTTAGATAAAAGCTTCTTATGTATTAGGTAGGGAAGATTGACTAAAAGGGGTATTTCATGTCAAAGTGGAAATTCAGATTGTTACAAAAATGTCATAATTGTCACGATATAATAGTAAGTATAGTTTTGATTTACTGTGTAAAATAGGCAACTGTTAACATTCTATGGGGATTTAAATTCTAGGATGAATTTATGTTTTATGATGCTTGATATGCAGATAAGTAGTTATGTTTAGCTTACTGCCTTATTACACTGTAGTATTATCAATCTTCTGGATGTTCAACAACTAAGAGTTGGAGACTAGAAACTAGAAAGATAGACAGGCTAAGATGAAAACCAGTATTTTGGCCCTAACCCTTTGAGGTCACTAAGGACCCAGGACATAAGAGAACCTCAGCTGCAACATCCTATATTTGCTTAGTCCCAGATCTTCTGATCAAGGAGATTATGGGACTACAGAGGAAAGTGATCATCAGAGTATAGTGTGCCTAAGGAGAGTCACCAGGAGAGAAAAGTCTCACATTCATGGGCAGCAGTTTGGTCAAACAATGGCTGTGACTTATCCAAATGGTTGACACTGACTGATGCACTAAGAGGTGCTGTGCATGGTTCCATGGTAATTCCTGAAGAGACTTAACTGACCTTACTAGACAGCAGAGAAGTTAAATTTTGTTAACACAGGTCTCACTTTAGCTTTTTCTTAAACACCCAGCAGAAAAGTACATACAAAAGATATATATCCTATATGCTGTTTCACTGCTTCAATTATAAAAGCAAAAAAGGGTATATGTTGGGGACCTCAAATTCACAGTGACTGGTTTTGCGTATTTCCCTGTGGGATGAAAGGATTAGGATTGTTGGTTCCACCCATCTGGGATTTCCCACTGACTCTTCCAAGTATAAGGTCATCTATGCCTTCTTAGGTAATCTCAGAATTATGTTCAAGGAGAAGATACTTCTAAGCATAAGATCATCTTTGCCTTATTGAATCATCACAGGATTATATTTGGGTCAAGATACTTACATAAAATTATCTATGCCCTCTGGAGTCAGAGTTTTTGGATGAATTATAATCCTTTGCTAGCCCCACCTATTACTGTATAGACCAAATAAATAGTGGCTGTTTTGAGAGTGGAGGTGGTTGGATCCAGAGATACTGACTTCCCAGCCATTGTTGGAGTAGGATACTTGTCTCTGTTATTTATTTTTCTTTTGACATTCTTGAGACAGACAATCGTCACTCTTGGTCAGGTTTTCGATATTGACAATTGGAACTCTTGGCCTGGTTCCCGATATAGAAGACATTATTTGATTGAGAAAGAAGTTCCAAACCAACTGGGAATGAACTAGCCAAAATGATAGATGAATACTTTGAAGTGTTCAGGACATTATGGAAACAAGGGAAGTTTGAAACTGGTGATGACAAGATCTAAGGACTATATTAAGTTCAGTCTAAAAATATATTACAAATAATGTTGTCTGTTCACAGAGAAATACTTATATCTTAAAACTTGCCTTTAGCTTTTAATTCCACATTAAATGATACCATAAAAATTATCTATGCCTATTGAAATTCAAGCACCAGCAGTACTTTCTTTCTTTTCAGTTTAGGTGAAGAAATGTAGTTACTTTTTATTTATTTATTTATTTATTTATTTATTTATTTTTTTACTGAAGTGTATTGACAGTGCAGAACAAAATTATTTTACATTAAAAGAAAAAATTTAAGTTAGTCTTTGTGAATATTTCTTACTTTGTAGGTTTTTTGAATTATAGTTATTGTCTCCAAAACATGGCATCATTAACTGATACTCTGAGCACTTGAATTAACTCAATCAAAATGCAGTGATCAGGTAGAAAATATGTCAACATGTACTGGTGGTTTATGAATTCAAAATTAAAATTCAGCTTTGAAAAAGTGACATGGAAATTGTTTTCAGAAGTGATATTTAATTGGTGTTATTTGAACTTTAAAGGAGAATTAATAGTACCAATAGAGCAAAAAGTCAGTGTATGTCTGAGGTAAAGCTTTAGTATTATTTTAAAATTTTGAAATAAATCTGGTAGTGAAATTCAGAGCTTCAAAATGTTTCGCAGCCTTGAAATACAAGTTCAGGATATTAAATTGTTGAAATACTGATTGAGAGTCTTCAGTTCAAAAAAAGCTTATTTTTTGATGTCTGCTCTATGGAATTTGATGAAAATATTGTATATTTATCAGAAGTGGAATACAGCACAAAACCTGGTATATATTTAAAGATTAATAAGAGAAAGAGAAATAATTTCACAAAATGAAAGAAAATAGAAAAAGAACAAGCAATCCAAAGAAAGAGTAAAATAAATGGGACATTCATATTCTTTTACTATCTGTGAATGAGATGAATTTTCCTGCATGTTCAAATTGGGCTATCGAAAGTAAAAACGTCAAACCACAACAAAAATCCTAAAAAGTCTTAAAAGCACTGAGAAAGTTAGTTGAACAGTTGGAGATAGCAGGCAAGATGATTTCAGCAAAGTGTAAGCCAAAGCATACAATAATGAATATATTATTCATTTCAAAGAGAGATTTCAGATCCTTTAATGGTACAATATGAAGCATTACAAAATGATAAAGTATGTGATTTTAAAAAAGATTTCAGAGTTGTTCATACTCAACAACATAGCAGCTAAATATGTAAATAAAATTCTTTTATGCTGCGACTTAATTTTTTCCAGGAATAATCTTTATCTGATGGAGAATTAAAATCTTCTTGTATATTGAAGATTTCCCTATTGAAAATTATTTTATAACTTTAATATTTTGTTTGCTTTTGTCTACCCCAATATCTAAATAAATGACAAAGATGCTAGGTTTGTAAACAAATTTGCTTCCAAATTCTTTGCCTGAAACATCTAGATTGAATTTTGTGTGTAAAAGAGACTATTTATGTAAAAAATATTTCAAATTAAAGTGATTTTTGTGTTATGTACTGCTATGGAAAAGTTATTGAGGTTTATTTTTGTTTTGATATTATAAATGAATTACCTAAAAAATTTCAAGATTCTATGGTTGTTATTAAAGTATTGTATATTTTATAAAAGTGTATTTTAAGATTAAGAACAAATTGTATACATACAATTTGGGTTCAACTTTTGATTATTGTCAATTGTTTTGAATTTGTGACAGATACTTTAATTATCACTTAGATTTTTTCTTTTTTTGGTACTGGGAATCAAACTGATGACCTGGCTCTTACCATGCAGGTGCTTACACTGCTGAGCTAAATCCCATCACTTAGATTTGTAAATGCTTTACAATTTATAAACCACGTGTACTTTACATAGTATACTATGCATAATATATATGGTTACACCAAGAATTGACTTGTCAGTTCTGATTTAGTGAATCATAGATTTTACCCAGTGCCAGAATAGCTAGTGAGTCAAAGAATGTAGGTAAGCACCTAATGCAGGCAGAACATTCCTTTTTTGGAGGAGTCCCAAACATTGAGAAAGACTCCAAAAATGTCTTTTTTTTTTTAAGTTTGCTCATATCTTATGCATATTAACTTTAGTTTCAGAATAAAACTTAACACTATCAGTTTAATTTGCATTAGGTTATCATAATTTTTGGTTTTTGCTTTGTTTTCTGAGGTAGAGTCTCACTATATATGCCCAAGCTTAATTCCTCCTCTTGCCTCAGCCTTGGAGTTCTGGGATCACAGACTAACCCATAATTCCATGCTTATTTATAATAAACAGTTTAAATAGTTGAGCTTTATATTGCTAATGTATTTTCTGGATAGATACTCTGGTATGTTTTTTCTAGTTAATATTCTTTATTTTATTAGACTGCCATCTGACTTGAGTCAGTAGTGTGATAGAAGAAACTTTAGTATAGGTTTTTCATTATTCTTCCTCTAGTAGTCAGAAAGTTACATGCCTGCTATTAATTCTTTTCTTCCCAATACATAAGAATGATGGATATTGTTCTGTATGGAAAATTATTTGATAAAGTAATCTTTTACATTTTTGTCCAATAATTGTCAGTATTCTTAGTTTTTAGTTTATGCTAAGAAAATGAGCAATTAAAGTGGATGCTTGTTGACTATTTAACTGTATTTTATGTTGCCAAATAGACTCAAATGTAATAGGTTATCCTTAAATCCTAAATAGTTGCTGTAATTGTTTAACAATAACATTACTGTTTCATCATGAGAATCTTAAGGAATGTTTTAAAAACTGCTACACCTTTGTCTTAGTTACTTTTCTTATTGCTGAGACAAAGTACCCAATACCCAAAGTTAAAGGAGGAAAGGTTTTATTTGGCCCAGAATTTGTAGAAATTTCAGTTTATAATTTGCTGGCTCCAAGGCAGGGTGACATGATAGAAGGACATCACAGAGGAGAAACAGTTCATGGTAGGCAGAAGGCACTAAGTGAACTACAAGCAAAAAGCAACAATGGCAGATTTTTTCTGCCCCTCTTATATTCTATCTAGGCTACCTGACTTAGGGTTAGTGCCAGACTAATCAGTGGATTGATTTTGTAATTGTATGCCCTTAATCTGAGGATCACACACTCTAGATTCAGCCACTTCTTAAAAAGCCCTGCTTATGACTGCACGAGGCTTTGGGGGGACATCTAGACACAAGCCATAACACCCCTTATTAGAAATTTGATGTAATGGAAAATAAGATTGATTTTTTTTTTTTTTTTACTAAGCCCCTAAGCCTGCTTCAATGACATTTTGTTTACCTTGCGGAGTATCCTCAAAGCTAGCAACAGATTTTTAGAAAATCTTTTAAGAAACTCTCTTTAAGGAAACTTGAACATATAATAGGCCAAGAGCACAATAAAAAAAAAATCCTTAATATAGAAGAGTTATTCTCTGTCTTTAAAGTCAAATCTTTAAGTAACAGTTTTGCTGAGTTTACTTATACAGAAATGTAAAGATATCAAAAATTTTTAATATTTCATATACTCGTTTCTGTTAATGAGATAATGGTTATTCCTTGAAATTGTTAAAAGGATAATAAAATTTTGCAATTGCTAGAACTTTAGAACTTAATTAAAGCAGGCAATTTATTTCAAAAGAAGAAATATTAGTGGAATTTATATCTAGAATCTTGTGTCTGTTTCTTTTGTGATTCTAGCCATGATATTGTATTTAGGACTAGGTACCATAACTTACTTTAAATGTGTTTGGTTTTAAATCATATGGACAGGGCTATCTCTGAGTTCTCTTTTAAAGATTTGTTTTATTTACTTCATAGTGTCATTTTTTGCAACAAGGTCATTTTAAAGATGAATGAGAAAAAAATGGAAACAGCCCCCCAACAGCGGAAATTTCCTAAATGGATGTTGGTACAGAATAAAGGAAGTGCTGCAGAAGGAAAAAAGGTATAATGTTTATTTACTGTTTTTTTAAATCAGTTTTTATTTTTTGCTAGTACAATACATATTTGCAGTACATAATGATTACATTCCTCGTGGGGAATTGGAACATGTACATGACACATCTTAATTTACTTTCGTTCCCCTCCCTGCCTTCCATCACATCTCCCTCCTTTGATCACATCTTCCATCTCTTGATCTCCTTCCCATTCGAGAAAGATTTGTCTCCCTGCTTCCTATTATCTCTCTCTAATTGTGCTTTTGGGTTTGTTGTATAAGAGAAACCATAAACTATTTGAACATATGTGTCTGATTTATTTTACTTAACATTGATAGTTTAATGAGTCAATCCTCATTTGTAAACTTCAGATCATTATATAGGTTGGAATGTCTGTTTTGTGAATGAACCAGGATCTAGTTGTTGAGTACCTGAAGGGGAAAAAATTTTAATTGGGTTAACAAAATGAGAATTCTTGCTGTATACTTCCGCTTTCTGTATCCAGTTTGTATAGTTGACCTTACTAGTTTGTTTCAGTTAAGTTATTAATTTGGACAATATTAACAGTGGTGAATTTTTTTGTTAAGCCATAAGTCCTCATAGGTGTAAAATGTGGTAACCAGTTGCCAGCATTTCAAGGCCACAGTATTACATTATTACTCTCGTTTCTCTTCAGATCCTATAAATCTTTCTCCTTTTACATTATTACTGAGATACTTACCAAAAAAAAAAAAACCTCCTAGGTAAAATAAATACTTTAATGAATATAGGATTAGATGTTTGAAAATAGTTTTATTAGGAAAATAATTTTACATTGGGGTGCCTTTGTCTTTTTAAAATTGACCTTGAATTTACTAGTCTATAAAAAGCATTGACTGGTAAAACATAGAACTAAAAATTGAATGTGTCAGTGAGCTTTATTATTTCAGCAAACATTATTAATATAAATTTTACTTTGTCTATTTTGTATGTATCTTACTCAAGTCATGCATTAAGAAGAGTGTTTTTGAAGATGATCTTTCCTTCTTAGAATTCACTGGATCTATCGTGTATAGTTATGAAGCTAGTGACTGCTCTTTCCTATCACAAGACATTAGGTAAGAGATTTAAATTAGAACATAATAAATATTATGGTAATATTTGTAAGTACAGTGAGTTTTACAGTTATGTTTCAGAGGTAATTATTTCTATATGTAGATTATCACTAAGTTCTATTCTGCTTTTAAAATAAAATCATAGATTTGTTTTTAATATGCTATTTTATTACCTTAGATTAATTCTTTTACTTTTAATTTTAAGGTGTTATATATAGAACTGTTGAACGCATTGTGTATATTTTACTGACTTGTGGAAAGAATTTCTAAATATATTTTTACATCATAAAATATTACAATAATAATATTGAATAGTGGGTATGATTGGGTCTGTTTTATTTAGGTAGTGATAGTTACATCAGTGGTCCTTAGAAAGAACATTAAAAATGACTGGTAGTACTTTTAATTATTCCTTTGTGTCCTGTTTTCTGCTTCTGAAACAAAATTACCACCTATTGGATATATTGTAAAGAAAAAAAACTTGTGTCTCAGTGTTTGAGGCTGGGAAATCGAATAGTGATACATTGGCATCTAATGAGGGGCTTTGTGCTTTGGGATAACATGGTGAAGGGCAAAGGATCAGTAACAGGGTACAAGGGGCTGAACTGAAGCCTGCTCTTTGGATAGCCCACCCTCGCCATTTGTAATGTGAATCCATGTAGAAGCGCCAAACCACTGTGATTTTGTCACCTCTGATTAGGTCATGCCTACCAACATTGTTGCATTCAGGATTTCAGTTTTGTTGTGAGTGTTAAAACCATAGCACCTTGTTAAATTAAGACTGAAATCATGCAATCTCAGGCTATTCATGCATTTTACAAGCAGAAGTAATAAGGAATTAATTCGGATCTATTTGGAATTTATTATACTTTACTTATTGCTACTCACCTCCCTTTGTTTTTTAACTATTATTTCTTGGCCTTAAAAAAGCAGAAACAGCTGGGTATGGTGGTACATACCTTTACTCTCAGTACTCTGAAGACTGAGGCAGGAGTATTTTGAGTTTGAGGCAGCCTGGGGTACATAATGAGATGCTGTCTGAAATGCTGCCCCTTACAAGCGTAAGTCCATATTCTCCTGGTGATAGAATTTAGCTAGGAATACGCTGAGATATCCTCACTTCAACTCCAGTGATCTGCCCATTTTTCATTATACTGAATTCAGTTAGACTCACAGAGTAGGTAAAAATCTATTATTATTACATATGAACTTTACCAACATTTGCATTACTATGCCGTATATGAAGGTGATAATCATAAGTGATTTGAAGATTTACAGTTCTGAGGATTGTATGTGGTAAAAGGTAGAGTTTTTGTTTTATATTTCCCCTTTTCTGACCACTTTTAAGATTCACCTCACTGTGCATGTGTGTGTGTGTGTGTGTGTGCGTGTATGTGTGTGTGTACGTATGTGTATGTGTGTACCAGGGATTGAAACCAGAATGTTTGCGCTGGACTACATCCTCAGCCCTTTTAATTTTTTTTGAGACAGGGTCTTGTTGCCTTGGTGGGACTCAAACTTGCAGTCCTCCTGCCTCAGCCTCCCCAAGTGCTTTGAATACAGACATGAACAACCATGCCTGACTGACTTTTAAGATTTTTTAATCTAGCAATTTTCCCACAATTTGATTATGGTATGGCTTTGTGTAGTGTGGTTTGTGTTTATCCTGCTTGGAGTTCATTGAAGTTTTTGTTTTTTGTTTGTTTATTTTTAATTTATAGGTTTATAGTTTTCATCAACTTTGAAAATTTCTTCTTTCATCCTACAATTCTTTTCTCTTTCTGGACTTCCAGTAAGTTAGACTGCTTGATACTGTTTCTGTTCAATCCCCCATCTCCTTTTGTGTCTTCAAGTTGTCTTAGATATTTCTCTTCTATATTATCTCATCTGCTATCTATCTTTTCCTGTAAATTTTTTGTTTTAAATATTTTTTATTTCTAGAAGTTTTATTTAAAAATATGTCTGCCATTTGGTTCTCAATATTTTTGTTTTCTTTTAAGTTCTTGAACATTTTTAGCATATTTATGGTAGTTTTAATGTCTTTATTTGTCTTGTTAATTTCATTATTTGTGTTGAGTGATTACTCTCCTGGACAATGGCTCACAGTTTCCTGTTTTTCTCGTGGCTGTTAATTTTGCTGATTAGAGGTTGTGAGTTTATTTTGTTGAATGTTAGATTTTGTTTTCTTTCAGAAAAAGAAGCTTTCTTTGTCAGTTATTTAAAGATCAGCTTTATATTTTGAGACTTGTATTTAAACTTTGTGTCTTAGTCACTTTCAGTTGCTGGGACAAAATACCCAACACCTGCAGCTGAAGGAGGAGAGATTTATTTTGGCTCATGTTTTAGAAGTTTTAGACCTTGCTGGTTGGTTGGCTCTAGGTGGAAGTGGCACAGTGAAAGTTTGATAGAGGAAAGTGCTGGCTAGGGATTTAGCTCAGTGGCATAAGTGCCTGCCTGGCAAGTGCAAGGTCATGAGTTCAATCCCCAGTACCACACAAAAACAAAAAACAACAAACAGACAAACAAACAAAACAAAAGTGCTTACCTCATAGCAGCCAGGAAACAGTAGCAGAAAAGGAAAATAAACTCTTCCAGGTTATTCCTATAGTGACCCACCTCCTCTGACAAGACCCTACCTCCTAACAGCAAGTCAGCTATAATGCCTCATAATCCAGTCACCTTCCAATCAAACACATGAGGTTTTGAGGGCTGTTTTTGATAGAAATCATAACAGCGTAGGTCTGAATTTACCTTTAGTAAGTTAACCGTAATTTAAAGGATGACCCTTCTGCATTGTGATCATAATGCTAAGTGAAATAAGTCAGGCACGAGGTTAAATATAGGGTAGTTTCTCTTCTATGAGAAATCCAAATTATAAATAATTTAAAGAACAAAATAAAAGATGATAGGAAGCAGGGAAAAAAGACCTTTTGCAAATGGGAGGAGATCTAAAGATGGAGAGGGGGAGGGGAACTAAATAGGATCGAGATGTGATGTGTATATGCACTGACTCCCTACAGTGAATATGCCTGGTATCAGAAACATATACTACAGTGGAGTCTGCTGATTTCCCCAAGTGATCAACGAGAATTTCTACTATGACTTTTCAGAACTTTAAGGCCGTCTACCTCTGTGTAATCCCTAGGAATGGTTCCATTTATGGCTCCCCCATGGTTCTCTGTCCAGCTTCATACGGTTCCAGACTACTCATGCATGTCTTAATATTCTGCAAATACTCAAGGAGACTCCACGAAGACTCAGGAGTTCCCCTGCCTGCTGTGCTCCTCTGTAGTAGCCTACACCACAGCTCCCCGATTCGTCAGCTTCTCTGGCTGTGAACTCTGGTTCCCCAATTCAGTGTTCTTCTTGGGATTCTCCTTCCCGTTCAGTTGTCTGAAGACTGTAAGGCTTTCCCTTTGTTTCCCTTTCCTCAGAGCACGGAGTCCTGCACAGCCTGCTGTGATTTGTCCAGTTATCAGTTTGTTTTTGATAGAAGGATGAGTCTGGTTTCAGTTATTCTATTTTGGCTTGAAGCAGAAGTTGAGTTTATTTTATTTTTATAATATATTTTGAAATTTAAAAATTGTGAAATACACAAATATAAATAGTCATAGGTGGTATAATGAATACATATATTCCTCCCACCTAGCTTTATAAAAAAAAATTTTTTTTTGACACTAGGGATTGAACCCAGGAGCTTTTCACCAAGCTATATTTCCAGCCCTTTAATTTTTTTTTTTAATTTTTTACTTTGAGACATGGTCTCTCTAAGTTACCCAAACTCTGCTCAAAGTTGCAGTCTTCCTATCACAGCTTTTCAGAATGCTAGTGATACAGGCATGTGCCACCATACTTGACTGCTTAATCAAATCTTAACACTCATTTTCTTCAAATCTTTATTTAGGATTGCAACAATAAAATACAATTGAAGCCCCTCCCATATATAAAATTTTCTGGTTTTTTCCCCTGTGCCCCTCTAAGTTCTGTCATGAATTCAGTGTCTAGCATTTTCTTACATGTTTTAAATATTACTTCATAATTTTGTATCCCAAAATATTATATATCATTTCACTTATTTAAAAACATTTACGAATGTTATCAAATTGTATGTACAAGCATACTGTAACTTATGTTTTTCATTTAACACTATGTTGTAGATAATTTTTATCTATAGTTCCATTTCAACTTTTCTATGTTGCTCCACTGTTTTTTTATTTTATTATTTGTCCATTTTCTTACAGTTTTTTTCATGTTTTTCACCAATAGGAACACGTGTCTGTCTCTTTTTGTACATAATAGTTTCATATATTTATAGGAAAAGATTGTCAGGTCATACATAGTATTTGTGTATCTTCAAATAGATATTGTCAAAGGTTTTCCAGGAGAATTTTTACCAATTTATGTGTTCATCAGAAATGAGCAATCCCACCCAAAGATGTGCTTCGCATCACTTGATATTGTGAACCTTTAATTTTTGTTAAATTTTGTTAATCAAATAGATATGAAAAAATTGTGTAGAGAAAATTGGAGCTTTTATATACTTATTTGTCTTTATTAGCTATTTTGATTTCTTTTTGCAAATTGCATGTTCCTGTTTTTTTTCTGCTGGATTATTGTGTTTTCTTAATTTTTTTTTAGTAACTTTAAATATTTTCTGGATATTCATTGTCAGTTATATGTAGTACAGATACCTTCTACCAGTCTGTAGTTTGTCTTTTTAATTTTTGAGTGATATCTTTAGTTTTACAAAACTTTAAAATTTTAATGCAACTGATCTTCAATGTGTTTTCCTTTTTTAGCATGCGTCTATCTGCTGGAGATGTGGTAGGATTTGATATGGAATGGCCACCAATATACACTAAAGGGAAACTAAGCAGAGTTGCAGTAATTCAATTGTGTGTGTCTGAGAGCAAATGTTACTTGTTTCACATTTCTTCTATGTCAGGTTGGTTGTCTCTTTTGTTTCAATTTTATTGAAATTGTAATTATCAACTTTATTCCTATAAAATTAATCTCATATTAGCTGGCTTTTCTCTCAACATCTTAGTTTATACCTGATTTATTCACATTTCATGTTAAAGTTGAATTTTTATAACATTCTGTGAGGCACCTCTATTTTTCTCGTTTTAAAGGAGAAGTGAAGTTTAAATGGTGTTGATGAGGGATAGACTGATGACACTAGCTGAGGTGACGTTCAGACTTTTTTTGGTTTATCACTTCTCAGTCAGAAGTTTTTGTCTTAGGAACAGAAATACTTAAGGTGAATGTGTTTCTGAATTTAACCTTAACAAATACAAATTTAAAAATACATGTAGTAATTATTAGAGGTGAGTGTACTTAACAGATACTATGGAAATAACGATAAAATATTACAGTTTTTCCCCAGGGATTGAAAATGTTGCTTGAAAATGAAGCAATTAAAAAGGCAGGTGTAGGAATTGAAGGAGATCAGTGGAAACTTCTACGTGACTTTGACATCAAATTGAAGAGTATTGTGGAATTGACAAATGTTGCCAATCAAAAGGTAGAACATGTGTTTTTTCCTTAAAGAAGATAATTTTTGTTTTTACAGAATATGCCTTCTAGCTGAATGTTGTATTTTTGAAAAAATAATTTAAGCTATATATTGTTTTTGTAGCAGTAGAGAAGTTCTCTGGGTTGTATTTGGGTATGACATTTCTAGTCTTATTAGTGGCCTGGTTATTTGGTGTTATTTAGGGATATCTGATAATAGTAGGAAGTAATTTTTGCTTTCTTACTTTTTCATTACTTCCAGTTGAAATGTACAGAGATCTGGAGCCTCAATGGTCTGGTTAAACACCTCTTTGGTAAACAACTTCTGAAAGACAAGTCTATCCGCTGTAGCAACTGGAGTAATTTCCCTCTCAGTGAGGATCAGAAACTGTATGCAGCCACTGATGCTTATGTATGTACTTAATGATCTTTAAGTTGGAGGAATGATTTTTGAAACCTTGTTATAAATTACTTTACAGAATTTTTATTGTGCTGATGGCATAAACTCAACTAAGATATTTAGTATCATTTTGGCATTAAAAATGCTTTCATTAAGTGACACTTAGTTCTTGATATAAATTAGCAAGTACCAATCAACAGATTGTTAAGTATTATTTATTTTTCACTGTCATGATTCCAAAATAATGTTCAATTTGTGGGTAAAAGAAATGTGAAATTTGCTGAAAACATGAAAGGCTAATAAGCTTAGGCTCAGCAAGTACAAATGGTATTGA
Organism: Dolichotis patagonum; assembly: GCA_004027295.1. NCBI lineage: Eukaryota > Metazoa > Chordata > Mammalia > Rodentia > Caviidae > Dolichotis > Dolichotis patagonum. The sequence goes on along the minus strand of PVJX010025905.1, from coordinate 1,970 downwards.
TGATGCATTTGATATGTAGCAATTCAGAATAAGAGTAATTATAAAACTGTTTCTATATTGCAACTGGCCTTATTTCTTCTATTTATATTTTATCTGCAGTAAAATGTAGTAGTACAATGTAGAAAAATTGCCTCTAAATTTGGCTTGCTGCTTCTGTATTATATTTACAAGTTTGTACATGGCGAAATCTTAACTTTATATATGTTGTACTCTTTTGTGTGTGTCTACTTTAATGTATAAAATACATTTTTCCATAGTTAATTTCTTTCCTTTTAATTGGTAATTTTTACTTATTGATGAATATTTTTTGTTTCCCATTTTGCCTCTATTTTTAGGAGTAGAAACTCAATTTGTAATCAGAAAAAAATTAATTTTTGTCAGAGACATATGGTATGGCATTCCTCTTAAAAAAGTACAGTACTTGTTGAGATTAGGACAAGTTCTATAGCATTTTTATTCACAAAAATGAATGCATTTTGATTTTTCTGTTAACAGTATTTACAAGGAGAACCATCCACACGCTAACATTCTCAACTGATTTAATGAAATGGAAGAAAGTAAATTATCTGTGGTCAAAACATTTCTCTCCTTAGTATGTATTTTGTGGCAATTTTTTTAAACAATAAATTCAATTTGGATATTTGCTTATAATATTAAGGGTTAGTGAGTGAAAACTTAAACTTCTCTTTAAAGGATGAGACAGCTTTTTCTGTTCTCTTAACTACTCTGGTGGTTAAATGAGGACACAGATGTTTGTGTAGCAGTAATAGATTGAATTTAGTTTTAGGGTTGCTTTGAGAATAATTTTTTGGATTTTTCTAGGTAGGACATGGAATGTTATGGTTGTTATCTTTATTCAGCTTACTCTTCTGTTTGTCCTGTTTTGCCATAGGCTGGTCTCATCATTTATCGAAAATTAGAAAGTTTGAGTGATGCTGTACAGATGTTTGATACAAATAAAGGTATGTTATGATCTCAAAGTAAAAGATAAAGTATGAATTGCCTGTTTTATGAGGTTTATCCACACAATTTGAAATATGGTCTTGATTCAGAATGACAGTATTCACAGATTTGTAAAGTGTTACATATTATTTCAGTTTTTCTCTTTATTAGTGCCTGTCTGCAGTACATACTGACTGCATCCTTTATGAGGAGTTGGTACATGTATAACACATCCTAATTCTTTTTTTCAATCCCTTGGCCTCCCTTCTTCCCTATTCCTTCAATTTCTTGATCCTCTTATGTTTTTATTTTGCCCTTTATATTTTGTTTTCTTATATAAGAGAAACCACGCAATATTTAAGCATGTGTGTTTGATTTCACTTAACCTTATGGTGTATCCATGTTCCCACAAGTGGCTCAAGCTTATTTTTCTTCATGGCAGAGTAGTACTCCACAGTGTAGTTTGCCACATTTTCTTTTTTTTTTTAATTTTATTTTAAAGAGAATAAAACAAAAGAGGACAAAACAAAGCAAATCAGAACAGAATAATGTAAGCAACACAACACTTCACAATAAGACAGTTGGATATTAACAGTAGCTACCAGAATGTCTCTTTTCTTTGAAATAGTTGAGCATACCTTCACACACAATAATATCAAACATAACAAAATAGTATAAAACCATTCAAGAGAATGAAAGTATTACAGGACATTTAAAGCCAAATAACAGAAAGCTGAACAGTGGCTGCTATAATATCTCCTTTTCCATAGAAAATTTGTTTATACTATCACACATATAAAAATCCAATAAGACACAACATGATATAACCAATGAAAATAGAAGAACAAAAAACATGGTAGGACTTCAAAGCAAGATGATATTAAATCAGCAATGGCTGCCATAATGTTTTGTTTTCTTCGAAGTAGCTATTCATACCATCACACATAATAAAGTCAAACAAAACAGAATAAAACCATTCCAACTGATGAATGAAAACATTAAAAGGCTTCAAAGCAATGTAATGGGGA
>PVJX010025904.1:15071-26572 GCA_004027295.1 Dolichotis patagonum | reverse complement strand
CTGGGCTACAGCAAGGGTTGAGGCACAGATTGGGATAGGAGCTAGGGCAAGGGTTGGGATGTGGGCTTGGCTGTGGGCCAGGGAAGGGGCTGAGACAGGGGTCAGAGTAGGGACAGGGGTAGGGGGTGGAGCAGGGGGTAAGACATGCGTTGGTATAGGGTCTGGGGTAAGGGGTGGGCTAGGGTGAGGGACATGGACTGTTGAGGTATGGGCTGAGGAGTGGGTCTTGGCCTTAGGAGGAGCATGGGTGGGGCCATGATCTGGGGCCTTAGTCTTGCTCTCTTGGGTTAAAGAGAGTGGAGCCGAGTCCAACTTGTGCATCTTCCGGAACTGGGAGGAATTCTCTATCTTGGAGAGCAAGGAGGCACAGGCCCTCAAGGCTGTGACCTGAGGGGCTTTCCCAGCTCCCTCCTTCCCCAGTCTCCCTGGAGCCTCTGGAGGAACCCTAGCTTGTGCACACTGAGGTGGCATCTGGCAGCATGTAGAAGCCTTTTCATCGTTCGTGTCTGGTATCCAGGAGTCCTGCTGGTTAGCACGCCTGAGCAGGTGGCTGGCGTGACGATGGAAGCGGGAGGAGACTCTTGAGCACAGGGTCTTGAGGTCTTCGGTGCAGCGCATGCATGCGGGCCTGCCACCCACAGCACTGGGCTCCTTGTCTGCCGGGAGAGGAGTAAGGAGAGGAGGCCTGGGTGCCTGATAGCGGGGATGAGGAGAAAAGGAAGGAGACAAGCCCACAGCCCTGGGAGCCCCTGCCAGAGCTCACTCACCTTGGAGGAAAAAATGATGGACAAGAATCCTCAAGGAGCCCTTCAGGTTCCTCCAGAGCTGAGGGAAGCAGGGGAGGAGAGAGTCCCAAAGTAGAGTGAGTTCTGACTGCAGCCATATCCCAGCAGCCCTCCCACTTTAACCCCTTCAGACCCCCCCCAAGTCCCCCAATCCCGCTGCTCAGTCCCTGCCCTGACCAGAGTCACCACATTGAGTCCCACGTTGAGCAAGATGAAGCTGCCCAGAAGCAGAAGAATTGAGTCTCCTAAATCCTGGCATTTCCTGGGGTTGGTGCCGGAGCATACATGCATGGGCTCCATAGTAGGCTTGCTCACCCATGACCTGGGGTCCTAGGAGTACCTGGGGCCCCTTAGCCCCTACATACTCACAGGAGACAGACTCCTCTGATGGGGGAGGGGAAAACTGAGTCATAATGGGGCAGGCGGTTGGGATCACAATGAGGGTGGTTGGAGAAGGTGAGGCCCCAACAGAGTTCTGTGCTAACCTGAGTCCAGGCGCGCTCCTTCCTTCTTCCCCAGCCGTTCCCTCACTGAGCTGGTTCACTCAGCTCACTCGAACACTCCTTCACTCCATTCTTCCTTCAGTTTCAGTTGAGAATCCCCAGCCCTTCACTCATAAGACTGGGAAGACCTTGGACCTTAGCCACAGTGCCCTGGGTGGGATCTACAGCCTGGCTGACTTTCTGACCCACACTGGGGCACAGGCTTTGATCTGCCTAGAAATGAAACCCCAGGTCTCGATTCTGTCCTCAGTTTCCCCCTTCTCCCCTTTCTGTCTCTCTCTCTCTCTCTCTGTCTCTGTTTTGTTTGGTTTTTAGAGACAAGGTCTTGCTATGCAGTCCAGGCTGGCCTTGAATTCATTATGTAGCCTAGAGGTTGGCCTTGAACTCATGGCAATCCTCCTGCCTCATCCCAAGTGCTGTCCTCAGTTTCTTGAGCAGAGCTGAACTTCTGGGCTCCTTTGGGAACAGGGAGAGCAGAGAGACCGAATAGGTGCACAGAACGAGAGACCTGTGGTTTGCAGTGTGCAGCTGTGAGGCTTTAGTGTGGGACACAGGACCAGGGCTTGCTGGCAGGGCCACTGCCTCTGAGTCGAGGGAAACCTCATGCCAAGAAGGGGACACTAATGTCTCATTTCAGGAAGTCAAGGACAGGGCTCCAGGCCTTCAAAAGGCATGGGAGGATGCTTCTACACCAAAGACCTCCACAATGTTTCCTAGCCTCCATTTTTTAAAATTTTATTTCTCCACACCTTGCCCTACCACCCACTTTCACCTGCTGGTCAGTTAAATTTCCCAGCCCGGTTCTTGTGCAGAGAAGGCCTGGAGGTTGAGGTGGAAGGTGGCGGCAGTGAGCTGGCTCGAATTCTGCTCTCCTGCACCTGCCGCTTCAGCTCCAGGCTGTCATACACCTGGGAGCTGGCGTTGCCCCCTGGGTTCCGTCTAAGTGGGACAAAGTTGGCTGAGGGTGGGGTAGGATTGAGAGCCTGGTCAACTTCAGGCAGGAGCTGGGAGGAGGGAGGAAGCAAGGCTGAGCTGGCAGCGGGGGCTCGTTGGAATGAGACTTCGCCCAACACGGTGAGGGAGGTGGAGGTGGTCAGAGGATGCCGAGCTGGCAAAGCTTCAGCCCAGTCAGCTGCCCGGCGCCGTATGTCATGGGGATCCCGGGAGCCAAAGCCCAAGTGTCCCATGGATGGAGGCGGGCTGCGGTTGGGCTGGCTGTGAGCGTGGCCAAGGAGGCTCCGTCCCTGGGACTGCGTGGAGCAGTGCTCCTGGTAGGCCTGGGCCTCTGGCCGGGCATTTCGGAACATCAAGGATGGTGGTGGCTCAGAGCTCTCCACACCACGCTGCCGCTGATCCCACGTGTCACACAATACATGGCCCCTTGAAGAGTAAGGAGGGCTCTGCCTCCCAGGGACCCAGGAGGAGTTAGGGGGCAGCCGGTGGGCGGGTAGTGGAGAAGGGGTACACTGCTTGGCCTCCACATTGCCGCATGTTCGGGATTGTGAGCCTTGGGGCCCATAGGACTGCAGCCTCAGCTCTGACTTGGCCTCTACGCGCCTGGGCAGGCGACGAAGCTCCGGTGACATGTAGAGAGAGGGCGGTGGCAAGCTGGCCAAAATTCCACCCTGGCGGCCCCACAGCCCCACAATGGAGGGCACATCTGTTCGATGATAGAACCCACCCTTAGCCCGACGATGTGGGTACTTGAGAATTGGGAAAGATGGGTCTTCTAACTCCTCCATGTAGGAGTCTTGGTCTTCCAGGTCATAAAAGGGCACTGGCCATGGCTGTAATGTTTTGCAGCCATAAGGTTGGTTGTGAAAGATTCGGCAGCCCCTGGGGAATTGTTTGTGGTTCTGTGGCCTTTGCTGGCAGTGGTGGCGGTGGCGGCAGCGGCGGCGGTGGCGGCGGCAGCGACTGTGGCAGTTGAGAAGATAGTGACAGGAGGAAGAGGAGTCGTGTGTGGGCTGAGCCATCTTCACTTGAACAGGGTCCAGGGTGCAGTGGACGTGGATAGCCTGGGCCTTGGCTGAAGGATCTTTGGCGGAACAGTCACTAGCCTGGACTTCATCTGGGGGAGGTAAGAGTCTGTGAGGTCAGAGCCATTGCCAGGAGTGTTCACATTGGGAATACTGGACTGTTTCTAGGACCACAGTGGTGGGGTGGTAATGGGAGGTAGGGGTGGTGGTGAACCCTACATTCTAGCTGCCATACTTACTTTTCTGGTTAATCCAATAGATCGTCTTGTCTAAGGCATTCTGGAGCCCATGCCACATCTGGGGGTGGTGGGAGGGATGGGAGTGAAGGCCAAGTTCCCATCCCCAATACCACCCACACTTCCCCAGTCAAGACCGTCCCTTCAGGTGGAGATATAAGTTGCATCTGACTCCCCCTCTCAACCCTCTTCACCCTAAGGGTGGTTTATAGCCATCACTGACCACGGTTGCCATGTTAATGCTAATGTTGACAAGAATGATGAGACCCAGCAGCAAGAACAAGATGTCCTCAGGATCCTGGGGGCTTTCTTGGTATTGACTGCAGCACCCCAAGGTGTCATGCCAGGGGTTTCCCATGGGGGGGGTCCTAGGCCCGCCTGGGCCCCCCCCAACCCAATCCACGCTGTACTCATGCCAGTCCCTGGAGATATCTACCAAATAGGCAGGGAGAAAGGTCATAATGAGGCAAGTTAGAGAGAGTCACAATATAGAGGTGACAACTCTCTTATCTACTTGCCCTTTACTTAGCTATCTCCACCTTTCTCTCTCCCACATGGTCCTCAGTCCCCAGATGTCCCAGAGTTTAGCCTCTTCTTCTCTGTGAGGCTTGCTTAGCCCCACACCTGGTTCCTGATCTGAAAATGTGGCAGTTTTAATCATGAGACAGTCTTCACAAGTTTGAATCCTGCATAAAGGATTTTCTTCACTTCATTGCTTTCTCTCTCTCTCTCCTTTTTTTAAGTGCCAAGAATTGAACCCAGGGCCTTCACACTGAGCTACAACTCCCAACCCTCCCCCCACCATTTGTGGTATTTTGAGACAAGACCTTACTATACAGAACTAGGCTGGCCTTGATCTCATAGTGAGCATCCTACCTCAGCCTCCTGAGCGCCACCAGACCTGACTCCAGCCCTGCTTTTTAAGACAGGGCCTCACTAAGTTGCTAAACTGCCCAGGCTGGACTTGAATCTACAATCTTCCTGCGTCAGCCTCCACGCATGCTGGAATTACAGGTATGCACCGGAACACCTGGCTCTTCATCGCTCTTGAAGATGTGATGGCCACCTGTGTAGCCTGCTGGTGCACCCATCCCACGCCTAGTTTAGGTCTGGCAGCTGAGGTGACTGGATGATGGGTGACAGCAAGAGTTCCCTCTGGGATTTTCCTGCCACACCAGTTTCTCCTTGTCCTATCTTCCTGTCATTATTCCTTTTGCAGGTATCCTTGTCCAACCCTTCCTGGCCAGGGATTGAAACCCTAAGCATTGGAGGACCCTGAGCCAACTGCTGCTTTGCTTCAGCCAGGTAGGTCCCATCTGCCTGAGGTTGCTGCCGGAGACAGGGATTAGCCCAAGCTCTGGTTTCTCTCCTTCCAAACCAACCATCCTCTCACTGTCCCACACCTACTCCTAGTTGAAAACCTGGTAGTGCCATCTTAAGAAAACCACAAGAGCTGGGAGATAGCTCATTGCCACGAGTGCCTGCCTGGCAAGTGTGAGGCCATGAGTTTGATCCCCAGTTCCAAAAAAATAAAAAACCCCAGAAAAAAACACATGAAATTACCAAAGCGTAAACTTGGTGTCGTTTGTTTGTTTGTTTGTTTATTTATTTATTTTTCATCTTGAGATATAGTCTAGCTATGTGGCCCAGGATGGCCTCAGATTTATGGCAATCCTCTTGCCTCAGCCTCCTGAGTAGCAAGATTACAGGTGTGCACCACAACACTCAGCAAAATGGATGTAATTACTGATATGACAAAAGGAGTTTTCTGGCTGCGGATTTAGCTCAGCAGTGTAAGCACTTGCCTGGCAAGCACCAAGTCGTGAGTTCAATCCCTGGTATAAAAAAAGGAGTCTTCCATGTAAACTAGGTTTGTCATTGGAGTCTATGAAAGTGACACTCTCTGAGGATGGCCAGTGATTCACTTACACAGTAAACTACTCAGAAATGCCATCAAGCCTTCAAGCACATGGTAGAAGCTCAGTATGTACCCACTGAATGGAATCCGCTTAAAATTATCCATAATGTCGGTTGAATGTAAATGAACAGAGAAGCAGGGCAATTCACAGAAGTGTCACATACCCAGAGTCCGTCTAGCATGGACGATAAGGTCCTGGCCTCACTCACATGACTCTTTATTCCCAAGCTCTGCATGTGCACGTGCATGTGATTCCCCCTTCTAAGAGTAGAGTAGAGCCCAAGTTTCCTTGCCGACTAGCAGAATATTCTGATGGAATCACTGGTAAACTGAAGCAGGTTAGAGATGCTAGTAGGCTAGACTGACTTGGTGAAAAGGGAATACATCTGCGTGGAGGAGCAGAGGAATTAAACCCTGGAGACCATGAACTGGAGCCCTGGCATCTGTGTGACCATGAGCAAGTCATTCAGTCTTTTTGAACCTCAATCTCTCTTCTTTTTGGTACTGGGGATCAAACTCATGACCTTGCGTTTTCCAGGCAGGCAATTACACGGCTGAGCTAAATCCCTGACCCTATTGAACCTCAGTCTCTTATTTGTGAAATGAAGGGCTGGGGATTTAGCTCAGTGGCGTAAGCGCCTGCCTGGCAGGCGCGAGGTCATGAGTTCGATCCCTGGTACCAAAAAAAAAAAAAAAAAAAAGAAATGAATAAGAACAAGGTCACAAAGGGATATGATGTTGTACTGAGCTACCTCTTAAAAGGCTTCTCAATATTTATCTCGCCTTCTGCTTCAAGCCTGCATAAGGGTACAGAAGCTTTAGGCTTTGCTCAGGGGCACTGTGAGGGACCAGAGACCCTCTCCTCCTCACACTTGAGAAGCCAGTGTATGTGAGGGAACCATGAGCCCCCTTAGGGCTGTGGTCTACACTTGGGGTCTGGCAAGGACCAGGTTTGTGAGGAGTTAGGGTCATGGGGATGGGATCTTTCCTATAATGCAGAACTATTTGAGGACCTGGAGCACAATTTGGAAGCAGAATTTTCTGGGTACTAAAGAAAACAAGAGAGGAGTGGAAAGCTTGGAATCAAGAAGGCATTGGAAAAGGCCAAGAAAAGGGCCTGTGATGGCAACACAGGGTGCTTTGGGTCCCATTGCCAGCAAGCTCATTCCCTTAGCAGCCATGGCTTGTGGGTGCTGTGTGGCCCTCTTTCTACCCCCCACATGCCACCACAAACTCTCCTCTCTCCTTTTTACTTCTTTCCCATCACCTCCCTGCCACAGAACGATATACCCAATCCTTGCCTGTCCCCTTAGCAACGCTGGATCCAGACATAAAGGGATAGCAGTGAGACAGGGCCTCCACCTCCCGGGTCAGTTCCCGAAGCCGCCGCCTCACATCCCGGGCATCATACACTATTCGACCTGAAGAGCGTCGCCTGGGAATTTCAGGGATGACTGCTGGGCCCAGGAAGGGTGGTGGGGCAGGCTGGCACTGTGCCGCCTCAGCCTCTGCCCCCGCCCCCATGTTCTTGTGATCCACAGCCTCCCCACAGGGAGGTGAAGGGTTCACTGGATACACATAGGCCTCGAGGCTCTGCTCTGACGGGATATCTGTTTTGAGCAGCTTTCTCTCGGTAGTTGGCTGGAAGCGAATAGTATGGGGAGGCTCCAGGGTGTCCTGAGTCCAGGAATCCCAGGTCTCTAGCGTGGGTTGGAAGCCTTCCCATACCTTGGGGCCTTCCCCATGGTGGGAACAGATTGTGGGGTTCTGATATGGGGGCTTTTCATTGTCAGTGTCAGGGGTCCAAGCTACTGGGCCGTGGGCACGAAACAACGGAGAGGCTCGATGACGACGATGATGAATGGGTGGGGGGTTCACAGTCATTTTCACAGGGTCCATGGTGCATCGAAGATGGACTGCAGCTGAGCTCTGCTTCTTCCGATGGGTTGGCTTCCTAGGTGAGGATGACTTAGCAATTTCTGTGGATCAGGGAGAGGTGACGCTGAGAGGGGATAACCTGGCTCCCAATAGGGAGGGAAAGCCGGCCTCGAGGAGAGAACCTGCACCCATCACTATGCTATCTGAGAGGGGAGAACACCAAGGGGCCAGGTTAGGGCTGGGGCTAGAATGCCTGGTTTCTGTCCCCTATGCCCTATGCCCTATGCCCAGCCCTGCTTACCTTTCTCACAAATGTTATGGAACATTTGGTGTAAGATGACACGGACTCGAATCCAGAGCTAGGTACAGGAGGACATGGTGACCCCAGGCAGGTCCTAGTCACGCTTGCCCCCCAGCTATCCCAACAACACCCTCCCACCTGGCCCTGCCCTGACCAGGGTCACCACATTGATGCCAATGTTAATGCAGATGATGAGGCCCAAGAGCAGTAGGATGGAGTTGCCCACATCCTGGCAGTTGTTGGTAGTGGGGCTGTGATACAAGGCCCACTCAGGCTGTGGGTGCTCAGCCAAGGCCATGGTGGTCTCTAGGGCCACCAGGGCCCTTAGGCCCCCAGCCCACTGTGCCCAGGGCCCACCAGCCCATCTACCTGACTCAGAGGTTCCTGAGGGTAGTGGGTGGGTCACAATGATGCGAGGGCTCTCCCTCACAATGTGCCAAGGGGCTACTCGTAGAGTGCTGGACCAAGGGTGACCCTTCTGGCTGAGTACAGGCTTGCCCGGGCCAAGCCCTGTATCCTGCATTCCTTTCTTGCAGCTTGCCACCTGGACCAGCTCACTGGCCTGCTGGCCTGCTTGGTATCTGTCCCATCCCCTCCTAGAACTATACGGATTCTGTTCTCTGCAGTCTGGGGTCCTGCTTTTAACTCTCCAACCCCATTACTATGGCAATCTTACCCCAGTATGCACTTCCCTTTCATGTCAGACCTCTCAGCTGTTCATTAAAAAAGGGGAACTAGAGGTTTGGACTCCCAAGGCTTATTTCAAGGTTACCCCCAACATTTTAACATAACAGCAGGCACAATCAACAGTTAAACTTTTTATATTTACAATATTCTCTTCTTCTGTTGCCAGGTTTAAAAATGTGTACAGAGCCGCAAAGGGTTGGGGTGGGGACATGGGATTGTTCTGGAAAGAGGGGCTGGGCATTGGAGTCCGTGGCTGAATCATGGGGTCCCCTAGCCCCTCCCATGCCCCTATTCTGGGGGCATCTGCCTATAAGGCTCAGGGCCCAGGTCACTAGCATTTGGAGGGCATGGCTGTTCCAAGAGGAGCTAGACCAAGCAAGGGAAAAGGCCAGAAAAGAACTATGTTTCCATGGGTGGCGGTGGGAGAAGAAGGAACAGTCAAGAGGCAAAGTTCTGAGGTTTAAGACCGGGGTTTCTGCATCTGGGCGTCCGTGGAAGACAGCACCCACCCCTGCTTTGGCACTAGCATCCTTCTCCGCTGGTGCCCCTTAAAACCCTTCCTTCCATTGTTCCCTTCTCCAGAGGCCCAAGTCCAAGGACCTCTGGGAGGCTGCCTCATATTTCTTTTCAAATTCTTCTTGCTGATGTCTGCCCAAGCCAGTCCCCCACGGCCTCTTCCATCTGCTCCTCAACACAGCTGACCTCATTCTTTCCCCAACCCGCCCATGAAACCTTTCTTTGCTCCCTTACTCCCTCCTTCCACTGATCCTTTCCTTTAGCTCTGGCAGCCAGGGAAGAGGGGCAGGTCAGGGGAGGGGAGTGGAGGGTGGTCTGACCCTGAGATGGGGACAGCTTCAAAGAGGGAGACAGAGATGGTGAATGGGAAAGTGAGGCAGAGGGAGAAGGACATGAGGACAAGAGACAGGGATAGGGGCCCCCCAGCTGCCACATCCCCCTGCTCACTATCTCACTGCCCCCATCATCTACCCTGTCCTGGCCTAGGACAGGGTGATCCTTGGCACATTCTGAGTCTCCCCACCCCATTCAAACTCACCTACCCAGTTTGGCACGGATGAGCAATGATCTGAGGACTGAGGGAAAGGCTGTCCTCGAGCCCCATGAGGGCTTTGGTCAAACATGCACGGCCTCTATAGGTGGCACTGCCACGCCCCTCCACCCCCACTCAGCATCTCTAGCAGATAGAGGACCCTAGGCCTCCCTCCAGGGTTGTAGACCCCCTCAGCTTCTCTTAATTCAAAATCTGTTCCCACCTGCTATGTGAGGAAGAATTAAGTGCTGGGCCTGCGGCTGGGGGATGCAGGGGAGTGCTGGGAACAGAGGGACCCTCTGCCTGGGAAAACACATATCCACATGCAAGAACGTTTCCACTCAGAGAAATGTGTCCTGGACCCTGGGAAAATAAGTCTCCAGGCAGCACCGGGTGCACGGATCTCCTCCCGTCCCCCTGGCAGGAAATCTGTCTGTCATCTGTGGAAGGTGAGAGCCTCCCTGGAAAAACGTGCTTCATCTGACTTGTGCCATGGGGGAGAAACATGCTTCACTTGGGTGGAGGGGGGAGCAGGGGTCAGGGGCCTGTGATTTCCTTGCTGTTCCCCAGGGACCACCCTGGGTTGTCTGGTGGCCAACGGTCACTGTATGTGAACACATCACTTCCAGGGTCTCCAGGGGATGAGGGGGGAAGGAAGTGGGAGAAGGCATGGGGGAACAGGATTCTGGGGTACAAATCCCCGCAGAAATTATTTGAGGGGGCCAACATGTGTCCAGGGCGGCAAAAAAAACCTCACCCTGCACATGGGAAAACACCCCCTCATGAGGAAAGCACGCCTCCACGTGGGAAAAGACTTCCACATTTCCACACACCGAAGACTGGTGTCCCAAAGGGGGGCAGAAAACACCCCCCTAGTTGTTCAAAGGCCCAGGTCCAGAGAAAAGAACTGGCCTTTTTGCATGGGAAAAACACACATCCCAGTGAGGAATCCCATGTCCACCTTGATGACGTGACAACTCCACAGGAGGAAAGCCCAGCTGCCAAGTCCTCCTCCATTCCTCCGGAGTGACCGGGCTGGGGAAGCTGGGGAGGGGCGCCTCCCCAGCTGCCCCCTATACCCGTGTGGTGGAGTGGGGGTGGGGTAGTGTGTTGTTGTGGCTGGTAGCGGTGGGAGGAGGTGGAGGGAAGGGCCCAAAGGGATGGAGGGATGGGGGTGGTGGTGGAGGAGGTGGCCCCAGGCCAGTGGGCAGCAGGGTCAGGGCCCCAGGGGCTAAGAGAGGCACATCGTCCGGTGCCCTGCGCAGGGCCAGGGTGTAGTCGGGCGGGCAGGTGGGGCGCAGGGCCTCAGCAGGATCTGCCCCAACGCCACCACCCCGCTTCAGCTGCAATGACACCAACTCCTCCTCTGGTGGCAGCTCTCGGCCAGTGGCAGGAAGCAGAGGACCTCCCCCAGGAACACCAGAGCCGGAGCCTCCAGGTGGGCTAAGCCGCCGGCACCGAAGCTCCTGTCGCCGGTCCCGCTTGTAGTAGAGGGCGGCAAAGGCCAGGATGTTGAGAAAAAGGAGGGAGGCACCTACGGCCACGGTGACACTTAGCTCTGTGGAGTAGTCTCGTGAGTCCCCAGGGAAGCGGTCGTAGGCCCTTGGCCCTGGCTCAGGCTCGGGCTCAGGTGGCATGGTGGCAGGTGGCAGGGGTCGGCGAGTTCCAGGGGCACCAGGGGGCGGGCGAGGCGGCCAGCGAGTGGCATAGGGAGGCAGCCGTGTGGTGGTGGTGAAGAGCTCGGTGTGCAGGTTGTGCAGGTGGGGTACGAGCTCCAGCCAGAACGCAACCTTGTTGGCACGGTAGTTGTCACGCACGCGTGGCTTCAAGCCAATGTGCAGGTACTGCTTCTCCTTGCTGTTGAACTTGCTCCACACCACCTCCTCAAAGCGATTGGGCTTGGTGTGGATGAACTTGGTGTCCTGGGGCACTGGCTGGTTGGGGTCACTGTGGGCACAGGAGGGCAAAGGAAAGGAAGAATGAGGGCAAAGCTCCAAAAGAGGACGAAGTGGCAGAGGGAAGGGAGAGAACAGAGATGGAGAGAGACAAGAAGACACAAAAAAGCTAGGTGTGGTGGTGCAGGCCTGTGCATAGTCCCAACACTCTAAAGGTTGAGGCAGGAAGATTGCTAAGAGTTTGAGGCCAGCCTGGGTTACATAGTTAGAC
>PVJX010025904.1:0-14971 GCA_004027295.1 Dolichotis patagonum | reverse complement strand
CGGCCCTCAGCCTGGCAGTGGTGGTAGAAAGTGTAAAAGTAGACAGGGGACTGGTAGTCAGCATGTAGCTTGGCAGTGGCCACAGCTGGGGCCACCCACTGGTGGTCAGTAAAGAGCGCCAGCAGGGTCTTCCGCCGCATCTCACCATTGTCCCGGTCAGCCCAGTCTGTGTACATGAACTTGATGGTCTCCCGCAGCACATCCTTGCCCTCCGGGTAGCCATACAAGTTATCCACGAAGTTGGAGACCGTGAAGTCAAAGGCGCTGGCGGACACACCATCCTCACTTTCTGCAGAGTCCTCCACAAACTTGAGGCCCTCGCCCTGATTGACTCCAATGAGCATGTCGTAGTTGAGGAATTCTCCTTGCTGCATGAGGATCTCAGGGTCATCGGGGACTACATCTCCATCCACCACAGGCCCAAAGGCAATGTGATAGCTGGGGAGAAGAGGCAGGGTCTCATTACCGGCTCATTGGTCTCCTTTCGGTTCCGGCCCCACTAAGCCCACAGCAGGTGTCTCCCTTGACCTGGAAGACCCTTCTCCTCTACTGTTTTTTCTTTCTTTTTTTTTTTGAGACAGTTTCACTATGCAGTTCAGGCTGGCCTTGAACTCACTTTGTAGCCCAGGCTGACCTTGAACTCACAGTGATCTTCCTGCCTCAGCCTCTGGAGTGCTGAGATTACAGGCCTGCGCCACCACGCCTAGCCTCCTTCTCCTTTACTTGAAGACTTCACAGAGTCTTGCAGGGCACTTGACCTCTCTGGAGTCATCCTGAAGCAATTCATGGCACTCCGTGTCACTTGTTTTATTACCTGCACTGAGGGAAGGCTGCCGAGAGGTCACTAGTGGGGCCTGAAGCCTACCTCTCCTTGCCCAGTGAGATACCTGTAGGCATTTCTTGCCTCAACCTCCTTGGAACCAGCAAGGAGAGTGGCCTGGTCCTGGCCCTCTCCCACTCCCATACCGAGCAGGCTGGACATCCTGGTCCACCAGCTCCCTGGAAGGCTTCCGGCGCAGACACTCCACAGCTTCTGCGCTGTCCTCTCGGTCACAGCCCACCTTGGCTGCCAGCAGCCGCGTGTACTTGAGCGGCTGGTAGTTGACAGACCAGCTGGAAATGGCAGTGCCACTCTGGGCGATGGCCTTCTGGAAGAGTCCTGGTGGGAGAGGCAGACCTCAGGCGAGGCTATGAGTGGCAGCAAAAAGAAGGGGGAGTGGGTGGGGTCAGGGCTGTGAGAGGGGTAGGGCAGGCTGGGCAGGGCAGCGGTACCTTCTGAATGGTGGGAGAGGATCAGCAGGTTAACACAGGAAGCTCCTGCCCCAGACCCAAAGATGGTGATGCGCTCAGGGTCACCCCCAAAGTGGGCAATGTTTTCACTGAGCCAGCGCAGGGCCTGGATCTGATCCAGGAGCCCATAGTTGCCTTTTGCAGCCTGATCCCCAGTGCTGAGGAAACCTGGAGATAGAAGAAAGGGGCTACCTGGAGGTGTCATTGCACCCATGTGCCCTTTCTGGGCAATCAGATGCAGCCCAGAACCCATACTTCTGGGTTTAGAGGAGCCCTGCCCACCAGGCCTGCCTCCCAGACTCCGCCCCCCAGAGTTGGCTGTCCACCCTCACCGAGAACCCCAAGTCGGTAGTTGAGTGTGGCCACGATGACGTTGCCATAGGCAGCCAGGACTGAGCCATCGAACATGTTCCCTGTGCCTTCCATGTAGGAACCGCCATGCAGAAACAGCATCACAGGCTTCTTTCCAGAGTCACGGATATCTGTGTGAAGGGGCAGCAGGTGGGCCAGGAGGTGGGGACAAGGACACAATCAGACTAGAAGTAGTGCCACCAGCTCCAGGCCTGCCGAGGACCAGCCCTGTGCTCAGAGGACTTGTTACTCCCATCCCTGGGGGGCAAGACCGGATTCCCCTTCCTCCCCCACAGCTAGCCCTGGAGGAAGGTCCCTTGCCACCCCAGGCCAGCTTGTCCCCAAGCACTTCTCCAAATGTGGGGCAGACCTTCCAGGAAGCCCAAACAGTGGCTGGGGGTGGGAGGCAGCCCTCCTCCAAGCATCTGCTGGAGCCAGGGACCTCTCCCCACCACAGCAAATCTCCTTTCTGCTCTTAGAGAGGGCCCTGGAACTAGGGCCAGAGGTGCTAGGAGAGTCTTGACACTTCCTCACATTCACACCTTGGTCCTCCACTCCACATGTGGCACCCTGGTCTGTGGGTGAGGGGGTGCAGAGCCCTAGGGTCCCTGGGGGCTTGGTCTCTTCCCCGCCCTAATTCCTTTCTAGGTCACCTCCCCAGTTACCATGGCAACCCCCAGCCTAATTACAGTGGCAGGAGGAGGCAGGATGGGAAAGAGCCTGCCTAAAGAAGCTGGGGTACAGCTCTGAGTCTTAGACACCCACAAACTGGCCTGAGCCCTACACTCCTTCCTTGCCACAACCCACAAGGCTTCCTGAATCATTGCTATCTGTAGTAGGCTCTCAAGACTTCGGACGGGACCATGGGTGATAAATTCCTAGAGGGTAGGAGACTGGGCTTGCCAGTGTCCCCAAAGTTATACCACCCCCTCTGCAGCTCCTTTATGACTCAGCCGCAATGCCGGTTAAAGTCACCTCTGGCCCATAGGTGCTCCTCTTTCTTAACATCTACCACATGGGACTGCCTGGGTGCTCAGAAAACAGCGCCAGGGCTGGGCCCCCCACAGCGGATCTCCAGCACTTCAGCCAACTCCCGCTCTCTGGAGAATTTTCCTTAGGCTGCAAGTTCAGCCTGTTGGTCATTAGGACATTTCCCTGGACTCCTCCCAGTCAGCTCTCTGCCTTTCAGGCCTTCTCTGCAGCCTCCCGATTCCTGATTTCCTCACTAGAGCTCCCAGACAGGCAGCACCCTGTGTCCTCCCCACATCCTGGTCTTCCCTTCATTCCACACTCTCCAGCAGCTTCGGGCTAGGACTCCCTTCCCTCCTAGGTTCTGTCTGAAGGCCTTGGGTCCCCCCCCCCCCCAGCGTGGGGCCGGGGACTCAGAAAGGGAAGGAGCAGGAAGAAGGTCTGGGGCACAAGAATTCAAAACCAACCAAAAACAGGATCAAGAAAGAAAGAAAGAAAAAACAACAACCAAAAAGCAAGAAGCTCCTGGGGCAGATTCAACAAGAAAAGAAAAAGCAAAAAAACTCCATTTTGGAAAAAAAGAAAAAAAGAAAAAAATTATTTGTTTTTTTTTTTTTCAAAATTTTGTGGTGAAATGTCAAGATACTGGGCCTTGTTTTAAAAATTTCCAAGTTCTTTGATTCTCTTCGAATGTTTGCATTTTCTGTGTATGATTGGCTTTTGGAAACTAACAGATTTCTAATGTTTCAATTGTGTTGTCAATTTGCCAACTTTATGATTTTTTTTTCAAATGTTGTTTTGCTCCAAATTCAAATTGTTTTCTCAAATGGTACATTTCACAAGTTTCAAGACAGTCCAAATTTCTTTAAAACTATAAACATTTTATCCAATTCTTTGGGTTTTTTTTCCTGATATTCCAATTTCTTTTCTTTTTCCAATTTATTTTCACCATGATTAGCTTTTCTTTCAGGTTTTCTAGTGGGTCCAACATTGTTCAAATTTCATTTGAAGTTTTCATAATTCATGTTTCCAATTATTGAAATTTTTTCTTTTCTTTTCCTTTTTTTTTTTAGTTGGGAGAATGACTGAGGGGCCTTGTGGGCTGTGGGGACATTTAGTTAGGGGCAGGGCCATGAACGTTCTCTTATAAGCAATCACATGCAGCAGCGGGATTTTTAAATCTACCTGTGTCTGGCGGATTGAGCGTCGCCTCGTCACGTTTTTTTGTGAGCGGACCTAAGACCGGGAACACAAAACAGAGAAAAAAGGACAATTTTGTGGGGAAAGATGGGGGGTCGGGAGAGGTGGTGGATGGGGAGGGGGGGAGAGAAAGCAGAAAAGGGGAGGGTGAGGGGAGGCAGAAAAAATAAGCCAAAAAAAGCAAAATTCGTTTGCAAGAAAAAGAAACCAAGAAAAGAGAAAAACGTTTCTATAACCCAATTTTGTTCCCCTCCCCGGAAAAAGTCATGCCCCAGAGAAAAGGTGGGTTTTGGGGGTGGGGTGCCTGAGTGGGCTGAGGCCTGTCTTAAGACACATTGACTTGGCTGCAAAGGATTTGGCTTGTGGGTGTGTTTGCTAATTGCTGGAAATGAAGCAGTGTTAGAGGAGTGGTGGGAGGGGCGGGGAAGCCCCTGGAGACCAAGGCTGGCTGCCACACAGGCCACCTCTCACAGAGGCCCCCTTTGGGACCAGCCAAGCACTGCCTCCTGCTCCCAGGCTATAGAGGGGAAAGGCTGTGCAGAAAGGACTCTGCCTCCCTCTGAACCACTCAGGAGGGGAGAGGGCAGAAGGGGTTGGGGGCAGCCCACCCAAAGCTCACAGCCCCCAGAAGCCCTCTGCTCCCTGCTGGAGGGCTAAGGGCAGGTCATCTAGGGCTGCCCACCCACCTACCCAGCCTCACCCACCAGGGTTTCTCTTCCATCAGCATTCACAGGCCTGGCTTCTCACCCCATCTCCCCAGTGTGGGCAAAGCAGGGAAAGGGGTCATCAGGTCTTGCCCTCCACTCCAGCTCATCCCTCCACACTCCCGTCAACCTTGTCCCTTGCCCAGGCCTCCTCTCCTCCCCCAGATTGTCCATTTGCCACCAGCCCCACTCCCAGCCCCTATTCCACTGACAACAAGCCCTCCTCCGCACTTGGAGGGCTCAGTCTGGAAACAGAACAGGACGCACAGTGCCCTGACCCAGCCTGACACATAAGGTGCTGGGTGGGAGGTGCTGGGATGCACAGTGGGCCCAGTGGGAAAGGTCCAAGACTGAACCCAGGTTTCACTGGTTAGGGGATTGGTCAGAGTAAAGCTGGAACTCAAAGGGGAGGGGGGTTCCCAGGATGGTCCATTTTCCTCAATGGCTTGGGAGGGATGGGTCTTGGCCCAGGCTGGCTCTGGAGGACTTCTCCTTAACAGCACTGTTGGCCCCAAGGGAACTCACTGGGAAAGGGACCCCTTCTTTGAGAGTGTGAATGGGGAGGAAGTCAGCAGGGCACACGCGTGTGCACCACACTGTGAAGTGTATGTACGTGTTCAAGTGCGCCTGAGTCAACCTCTTCCTTCAGAGCAGATGTGAAGATTCAGAGATCACCTGAGTGTCAGGCCCCACACAGGCGGGTAATAAACAATGTCTAGAATCACAGAAAGTGCGCGCGCACAGGTGGCACAGGGTAGGGGCAGGCAGTCTGTGTGGTGCTGGAATAAACGGTCCGTTGTAGGAAGTGGTGGGTACTT
This sequence comes from Dolichotis patagonum, assembly GCA_004027295.1. NCBI lineage: Eukaryota > Metazoa > Chordata > Mammalia > Rodentia > Caviidae > Dolichotis > Dolichotis patagonum. Next base: position 9,639 of record PVJX010025904.1, on the reverse strand, counting down.
CATATGGGTGCGCCTCCATGAAGATAGGGGGTGGATAGCCATGTGAAAGTGGGGGTGTGGAAGGTCAGACAGGGCAGTGTTGAGGTAGACAGTCGGGGTGAGCCTCACGGGTCAAGGATGCTGGGTAGGGGGTGCGCTGCAGGCAGAATGTGAAGTGTATGTTTCCTGTGTGGAGTGTGTGGCGGATGTCTGGAAGGTGCTAAGGTGAGTGGTCAGTGGGGTATCAGGGTGCTTATCATTTAGATGAGATTCGTGTACAGGATATTTCTTCGGACTGTGTTTGGGTTGTTAGGAGAAGGGCTTATCTGGGGAAGAGTAATTAAGAGGTTGCAGTACCCTCCTGAAACCAGGGACATAGGGTCCATATGGGAGGTGTTCAGATGTACGTGGATGGGTTGAGTGCATGAACTCTGTGATTGGCATGAGGAGATTCTGGGCGCAGGGTGTAAGGTGTTAGATGTGCTTGATCGGTGAGCAGGGTTTGAATGATCTCTAGGTAGGAGTTGGGGTAGACAACGTGTGAGATGAGTTAGAACCCTGTTAGAACACACAGTTCAAATGCAGTCATGGAGTAGGAGGTCTGTATGTGGGTGTTATCAGGGCACATGATCTATATCCAGGGATACTACCGTATGGGCCAGTGCGGCTAATTCCTGGGAGCACGGGCCTGTGTGCATGACGGGGCACACAGTTTTAGGGAAGTGCTCCTTGTGGATGCTCTGTGAAGGGTTGGGAACCGTGAAACACAGGTACTGGAACACGCAGTTGGTGCACTGGATGCCCGGGAGCATGATTTGTACATTGAAAGGTTGAGACAGATTGTTAGGACACTTGAGTACACTTTGGGAGATGCAGGGGGTGTAAGGGCACATAAGGATTCCTGGGCAGCAGGTTACTGGAAACAGGGCCTGCAGGGAGGGCACAGCAGAGGATGGGCTTTGTGGAGGTGTTGGCATGTTTTGAGTAGCAAGATGGAGCATCAGAAGAGTAATATGGGGGAGTTTGTGTGGATGTTCTGTTGGTAAGGCTGGAATCTGCTGTATCCTCTGTTATGGACAGTTAGAAGGTGTTCTGATTAATCTTGAGGTGTGGAAGGTTGGCAGAACTGTCCAGGGGTCTGTAGTAGACAGGAACTCATTAACAGCAGCTTGGGTCCAAGGGAAGATATTCTGAGGGGGATGGAGAGTGGGCTGGGTGGTGAGTGGAGGGGCCCTTGGTTAGAAGCTTCACAATCCCTCAGGGAGGTAGAGGGATTTCTATATAAGAGACAGAAATCTCCCAAAGAGGAGGGTAAGAGGGGCACACCTCTAGTGAGGGGCTCTGGGTGCCACATGATAGACAAGTCTACCCAGATCACCCTGATAAGGAGGGAGGAAGCATCAGTGCTGTCCTTTTTTTTTTTTTGGTACCGAGGATCGAACTCAGGACCTCACGCTTGCCAGGCAGGCGCTTAAGCCACTGAGCTAAATCCCCAGCCCCATCAGGGCTGTCCCTGAGGCAGCTGAAGTGAGCGCACCAGGCTGGCCCTGGATGTGGGAGGTGGTGCAAGGCTGGAGTGGGATCTGAGCAAGCGATGGTTCCATCACCTGAACTCCCAGCAGCCACACTGAGGTGAGGTGACTGTGTGCCTCCCTGGAACAACGGTGGGGAGCCTAAGCTAAGTGACCACTACCCTTAACACGGTTCTGTAGGGCACGAAGCACTTGTGGGGTGGCCGGGTATGGGATGCTCCTGGGCTGCCTGACAGGCGCCCTTACTGTCCTTAGAGGGCACCCGGAGGCTGCAGGGTCACACTGCAGCTCACTGTCCCCAACGAGGACCAGCTCAGAGGCCAGGAGCTGGCCAGATGCCTGAGGGTCTGGGTGTGTGTTAGAGGGCTGTGTTCATGGGGTGCCAGGCCTTGTGCCCGCGCCCTTACCGTCCTCGGTGGGCACGTAGAGGTTGAGGTACAGGCAATCCTCGCTCTGGTTCTGCACGTAGGTGGCAGCCGCCTCCAAGTTGTCGGTGAACCACACAGGCAGCATGATGGCCGGCAGCGCCCCGTGCAAGTTCTGCGGGCAGGCGGGCGGCAGGGTGGTGGCGTTGCGAACGCCGGGCCAGGAGGCGGGTGCCTCAGGCGGCTGGAAGCGGCGGGCGCCCAGGGGCGGCGTGGCGTAGGGCACGCCCAAGAACTGCACGACCGGGCCCAGGATCTCGTTGTTGAGCTCGCGCCGCACGCCGCGCACTCGCCCGTAGGCCGTGTTCACCACCGGGAAGCGCTCCTCCCCGAGGCTGCTGAGGCCCAGGCCCGGGCTGCCAGGGCCGCCGCCGGGACCCCCTCCCCCCCGTTGAGCCCCCGCCAGCCCCACCAGACACAGCGCCAGGAGCCACATGCTGATCGGGGACCCCCCCTCCCTCCCTGGGACCCCCCCCTCGGAGAGAGAGAGAAGGGGGGGAGAGGGAGGGAGGCCCCCACACCCCAGGGGGCAGGAGGGGGCAGGGGAGAGGAGGGAGGAGGGGTGTGGGGCGGGCCCTGGGTTAGACCGGACAGAGCAGGTGTCTATTCCTCTCCATGGAGGGGGCAAGGGGTGGGGAAGGGGAAGGAGGTGGGAGAAGGGGAAGGCAGGCCCGACCTGCAGGAGGCAGCGCAGAAGGGACAGGGTGCGAGAGACAGACAGACAGACAAAAATATAGAGGAGAGGTGAAAGAGGGGAAGGGATGTTGGATGGGTAGACAGAAAGGATTGGGGAAACAGAAGAGACAAAGTGGTTAGTGACTTGGATTTCAGACCAAGTTGCCCGCTCTTCCACCCACGGGCCCACAGCATCCCCCCTCCCCGCAGTAGGGACCCGCGCTGGGGGCGGGGCAGATGCGGTAAAAGTGCAAGATACAGCCAGAGGAGAGGGTGGGTCTGCTCCCCAGATCCAGCACGCCCCTCTCGGCCTATCATCCCTCCCAGGCAGGCTCTCTCCAGGGACTCAGGAGTCTCAATGCCCACCTCCCTGGGAGGGAATGAGATAGACAGGAAAGAGAAAATAAAAATATCAAGTCATTAATTAGCAGGAAGTGGCGGGTTTGTTTATACGTGTTAATTACTCCGGAGCTGTAATTTCATGGCACTGAACCCCCACCTCAGGCCAGACTAGGGCCTTTCTTGGGAGTGTACAAGCCCAGCACCTTTTTTCTCCTTCAAGACATCATTCTCTAAGGATTTATATGGCCCCAGGCCCCCTTGCTTCCCAGGCGCTACCATTTCTTTTCTCAGAAGTTAGGGTGCCTCGAGGTAGGGGTTAGAGTAGGGAGGGGATGCTGGAGGGGCAAATCAGGGGACAGATGCGTGATCCTGCAGCCGGTTGCCGGGCGACGGGATGCTGCCCCGCAATGTTACCTCGGCAACGGGCTGCAGCTTTAACCCTGGAGCGGGGGTCTAGAGGAAGAGGGGAAGGGGCTACTTTGCTTGAAGGGTCCATTGAGGGCCTGAGGGGGAGGGCAGAAGTGTGAGTCAGAATGCTAGTTTCCCCCCAACCATTTAATAGAGGAAGAATATATGTTGAGAAGAGGAATCTGGGGGCATAGGGAACCTAAAAGATCCGCCTCTTGCCCCCCTTGTTAGCCAATCAGAGCCTAGCCTAGTGACCAGGCCTCTGGCTGGGGAAAAGGGGTGCTGCGGTGGCTTTGGGGGAGTACCAAATAAGCCCCCTCCCACAGTCTTGAACAGCCTTGTACTCCAGATACCTCTTCTTTCCAGGGCATTTTGACATATGTTCTGGGGGCAAAACCTCAGCTCCCATCCCATCCCATCCCATCCCATTCAATCCCATCCCATCCCATTCAATCCTATCCCATCCCATCCCATCCCATCCTATCCCATCCCATCCCATCCCATCCATTCACCTCCCCTTCCCTTTGCCAGCCCCCTAACATGCTGCTCTGATGTCTGGGTGCTCAGGGCACCAGGGGCAGGACAAGAGAAGAGATGAGACCAAAGGGGCAGGCACCCAGGTCATTTCAGCAAGCCCCCCCACACACACCAGCAGCCAGAGCTGTTTGCTGACGCGGGGTTTTCAGAGCCAGGCGCCAGCCCGCGGGTGGCTCTCTGCAGGTGTCAATTTATTCCAGAGATGAGGACACAGGAACCCTTACCACTCACACCCAGCCACCCTCCCCCTCTTCAGCTCCTCCTAAGCTCCTGTTCCCTCTCACCTGGAGGGGCTTGGAGTTGGCTCCCCCAGGACCTCTTCCTATGCCAGGCTAGGTTCAGCCACCATGGCCTTGCTGCCTTCTCCGCCTCCCCCTAAACGGTCTGCCTCAGTCATCCCCTCTTCTTTAGGATTCCTAGGCCCCTGGCCTCCTCCTCTCCAAGCAGCTTCACTCCCTTAGCTCCTACTGGCGCCCCTCCATCTCTCTCCCCTCTATGTCGTTCCCCTGGAGCAGTTTCCTCAGCTTCCAGCTTGCTCTAGCTCTCGCCTTCAGTCTCTCACCGCTCTGTCTTTTTTTCATTTCTTTTACATCTCTCTCCTTGGTGTTCCTCATCTGTCTCCTCCAAATACCTTCCCCAATTTTCACCCTCAAGCTCCCTCCTTCTCTCGCTCTCTGTCTCTCTCCCATTCTCTATCTCTTCTCCCCCATTTTCTCTCCTCATCTCGGTCTGCCACATCTTTCTTGCTCCCCCGTCCTTCTCCCCATCCTTTTGCCTCGCTGTCTCCATTCCAGCCCAGGCCTGACTCCCCCAGCCAGTAGAGTTGAGGGACGGGGGCTCAGGCCGCAGCCCCCCCCCCTTCCCGCAGTGGGGAAAACGGCTTGGCCGCGAAGGGGAGAAGGAGGGGGAGGAGGAGATGGGAACACATGGGGTCTGTGGGCCCATTCAAAGGATCATTCATGGACTGGAGAGAGGCAGAGACAAAGAGACCAAGACGCAGAGACACGGCGAGAGCATCCCTAGGCGGAGACACGCAGACAGAGCAGGCTGGGGAATCAGGCGCAGGGAGGAAGATGGGGACAGGGAGACCCCAGCGGACCGCCACGTAGCCCCCTTCACCCAGCTGGCTTAGCTCCTACCTGGCTCAGCCCTGGGGCCGTGGTGCCTCCATCCAGGGCTCCGAGTGGGGGGCCGGCGGACTTCGGGAGGGGGGCGGCGGCCTCTGAGCCCCCGCGGCCCCGCAGGCCCAGCCCCCGCCCGCAGAGCCTCACCCGGCGGGGGAGGGGGATCGCCCCAGCCCCGGGGGGCGGGGCCGGGATCCAGTCGATCCTTGGGAAAAGGAGAGCTAGGGGATGGGACGTGGGGGAGCCTGAAAACGAGGAACCCCGCAGAGGGGACGGCAGAGCAAGGAGGGGACGACGGGACAAGACTGAACTGGAGATCCACTGGCTCTGTGGCCTGGCTTCGAGGGACCAGAAAGCGGTCCAGGCGGAGGATCCTAAGGGATCGGGCGCTGAAGGTGGAGTCCACGGCAATCCCCAGGGGCTCGGGGCCCCGGAGCGCAGGATCCGCGGTGCAGGGGCAGGGATCCAGCCGGAATCCTCAGGGAGGGGGAGGGATCTAGTCGATCCCGAGGGCGGGCAGGAGGGGGAGTCCGAGGAGTCAGAGGAGGGCCGGAGCCGCGCCGGAACGCTCGAGGCAGAGATCGGCGCGGCTCCTCGAGGGAAGACGGGGGCTAGGAGAGGCTTCGGGGAAGGCTCAGCAGCCGGGAGGCCCGGACCCCTGGCTCTGCTCGCCAGGGCCCGCCCGCCCCGCGTCCATCCCAGCCCGAGAGTGATGATCCGCCGGCGGAGCAGCCGCAGCAGCCCCGCGCGTCACCGCGCGGCCGCCTCCCCCGCCCCCCGTCGAGAGAGCGGCGCACACCCCTCGCTCGCGCCCGCCCGCCCTCCGGAGCGAGCGGGGATTGGAGACGGCGGGCGGGGGTGGGAGTGGACAGACGGACGGAGGGACGTAGCCAGCCGGGGCAGAGAGGAAGCGCCCCCCGGATCTCCCACCCTCCGGGCTCTCGGGGTCTCGGGAGGGCGGGGGAAGGAGCCGAACTACGGGGCCCGAGCATCGCACGGGGGAGGCGGAGCCCAAGGGCCTGGAGGAGGAGGCGGGGGCGGCCCGCGGGGCGGGGCTTAGCGGGGGCGGGGCCTGTGTCCTGGCACCGCCTCTCTGAGAATGGGTCTGGTTTGAAGCAGAACGGGAGGAGCCTGTAAAGAAAGGGGCGGAGCTTTGCGTGGGGACGAGGATACTTGGAAATTAGCCAGAGGTGCGGGCGGGGAGGTTCGAAGAGGCGATCAATTTGGAAAGTGGGCCAATCCGTGACGCAAATCCTCTACTCCCGCCTCCAGCTCGGCCCCTCACTGCTCTGTTCTTCCGCTGCTAATTGGTTCTAGTTTCTCCGCCCGCCACACGTCTTCGCCACTCAGCAGTGGTTTTACAAAGGCGCAAATATCCGCCTCGGGGAGCTGGGTGCTGGAAGTGAACACAGCCTTGATTGGGCACCTATGGGTCTTATTTGCTTAGGCAATCGGGATTGGTTGGCCTCCTGGGTGGCCTGGGCGGTGTTTGTCCCGCATGTGACTAGCTGCCACCATGGCCTGGGCAGGAGCGGCTTTCCGTCGACTTGGTGCCATGTCAGGAACTGGGGCCTTGGGCTTGGCCACCTACGGGGCGCACGGTGAGGGACCTGGGGACACAACTGAGACGTACAAGGGGTACTACCTCTGCGGGTTTGATGCAGGCGGGAACCCTACGTGAAGTGCATCCCAACCAGACAGTTTGTAGAGCCTAAATCTTTAACGCCCCTCGGCGAGTCCATTGGTTCCCAGTGCTGTGTGTTTCCACTACCAATAGGAACCTTCCTTGGGGACGCCCTTTCTCTCCAAAGCCCACCTGGTCCCCCTCGTTTGGGGACAGTGTGGAGCGGTACTGTGTCTGATAACCTTGTCCTCTCGCCACAGGCGCTCAGTTTCCGGATGACTACGGGAAGGAGGTGAAGTAACTGCGCTGGGGCTCCCTGACTCGCTGGTCTATGAAGACAGAGTCCGGGGTCTTCGAGGAAAGTGGGGGCTGGGAGAAAAGCTCGGGTCTTTGGAGCAGCAAATGCTGCAAGCCTGTGGCATGGATGCCTGAGGGAGGGGCCAGCTGGACTTTAAGGGTGGGGCTGGGGTGGCAAACTTTGATCCTGTGTGTCACCACAAGATCCAGTTGCTTGCTTTGCTTAGGAAGTCTCCCATGTCTCTTTTCTTACAGCTCTTTGACAAGGCCAACAAACACCACTTCTTTCACAGTCTGGCCCTGTTGGGAGTACCCCATTGCAGAAAGCCCCTCTGGGTAATCTGTGCCCCTGCCTAATCCTAAGAAAGCCTATCCACTGGCCCTCAGCCTTCCCTGTTCTTACAAGACCTTGTTCTACTTTGCAGGCCGGGTTGCTGCTAGCTTCTGGAACCACCTTATTCTGCACCAGCTTTTACTACCAGGCTCTGAGTGGCGATACTAGCCTCCAGATGTTGGGCCCAGTAGGAGGGAGCCTGCTTCTCCTAGGCTGGTTTACGTTGGCTCTTTGAAGTCTCTTTTTTAGTTACTGAGCTTTTCTGGGTAATTTTGTGGGAAGATGGAACAGAAAGGCAATTAAAAAAAAAAAGCAAATAACTTTGGAGCCTTTATTCATCAACCCAAACTGTTGGAGAGGGAAAGATAAGGATTTAACCTTTGAACTCTTTCCCTTTTCTGAGACTTATCAATGAACCTTGCTTCTGGAGTTTCTGTTTCAAGGTAACTTATTAGGATATTCTTATACTGGTGGGCATGACTCATAAAGAATGCTTGAAATAGCAGAGCATAGTGGCACATGCAAATAATACTAATATTCAGGAGGCTGAGGCAGGAGTATCACCATGAGTTCCTGGCCAGCCTGAACTACATATTGAGACCCTGTGTCAACCAAAAAGGTGGGTGTAGTGGTACACACCTGTCATCCCAGCACTCAGGAAGCTGAGGCAGGAGGGTTGCCCCAAGTTTAAGGCCATCCTGAGCTATATAGTGCATTCAAGACCAGCTTGCACTACAAAATGAGATCCTGTCTTTAGAAAATCAAAACGAGCCGGGGATTTAGCTCAGTGGCTTAAGCGCCTGCCTGGCAAGCATAAGGTCGTGAGTTCGATCCCTGGTACAAAAAAAAAAAAAAAATCAAAACAAAAAAACCTGTAAGAATGCTGGGGGCTGAGGAGTTAGCTCAGTGGTAAAAGTGCCTGTCTGGCAAGTGTGAAGTCATGACTTTGATCCCCGGTATCAGAAAAAAGAATGAAATAAGGAGTCTGCAGTTTAGTGAGCTTGTCCTGTAGTTCTGAATTTGAAGATTACTGTAGGATAGAGGTTTTCAGTTCTGTCATTCTATAAATTTGTTGCACGTCCACTTTTGAAGTGAAGGTAAGACAAATTGGGCAGAAAAAGTTACTAAGTACTTTGGGGTTCAAAGTGGAAACAATATCAGGTACTGGGGGGTCAGAAAATACTTCATAGTGCTTGAGATAATCCTTATACAAGCTTGGAAGCTTATACATGGAAGACAATGAACAAAGAGACTGAGGTGGGGAGGGGAAGACTTTTGTGGACAACATTCATTTTCACCATAGGCTGGCCGAGGAGAGGAGTGACTGACGTGGCAAGGAAGACCTGACTAGTACAGCTCGGAGAGAGCTGGAAGATGTTTAGGAGGGCATTAAACAAGCCAGTGTTGATCCTGTATGTAAGACACATGTCAGGGAGGTTTAAATCATAAGCAAGACAAAAGCATGGCAACACACACCTATAATCCCATCAGTTGGAAGGGTGAGGCAGGAGGATCACCACAAATTCAAGGCCAGCCTGGGTTACATAGTGAGTTCCAGGCTGGCCTGAAAAAAGAAAAAGAAAGCCAGCCTGAACTATACAAGGAGACCCTGTCTCAATACTGCCCTCAACCCCAAATCCCAGCAAGACAGATACTGTTGTTTCCTTGATGGAGTTTCCCATCTAGCAGTTGAAACAAGGAGCTGACCACACAAATGTGTCATTGCAGTTTGTGCTAGTGGCACAACTGGGCAGTGAAGGATGTCCCCTCCCCTTTAGATGGAATGCCTCTTCAAGGAGGTCCTACTGAAGCTGAAATAACCATGAGTAGAAAAAGTGTATTCTAATGGTAAGACAGACTGAGAACAACAATCCAAATTCCTTGAAGTGAGATAAAATTTGATGAGTTCAAAAAAAAAAAAAAATTGGTGAGTTGGAGGAAGGACAGATGTTGTATGGCCACCCTGTAGTGACCAAGGAGTCCTGGATGGCTGGTGTAGGCCTTGCAGAACATGGTAAGTTTCTTGGACTCTTATTTGAAGTGCAATAGTAAGAGACTGAAGGGTTTAAGTCTTTCCTTTTAACTTTCCATTTTTGTGTATGTTCTGCAAAGTATAATTGTATAATATATTGAGGACTCAGTTTTCAGGAATGTATGCATTCAAAAAGTATGAAGTCCATCAACAGGTGAATGGATAAAGAAAATGTGGCACATATACATAATGGAGTACTCAGCCATAAAGAAGGATAAATTTGAGTCATTTGTAGGAAAATGGATGCACCTTGAGGCCATAATACTAAGCAAAATAAATCAAACACACTTAAATATTGTATGGTCTTTTTTCTTTTTTTTTTTTTTTTTT
>PVJX010025903.1:0-26461 GCA_004027295.1 Dolichotis patagonum | reverse complement strand
GGGCGGGCTCAACTCTTTGGCGGGAGTGAAGGAGGGAGGAAGTATGTCATCAGGCAGAGATGTTGTGGAGAGACCAGATAGGTCGCAGTCATGTCCGGCCAGGCAGAGAGGATCATGGGCAATGTAGGCAGATGCACCAAATGCCCACAGGAGGGCGGGATGGGGCGGCAGCAGTGAGGCTATCATGCCGCTTCCTACAGGAGGAAAGGGTTAGAAGGTTAGAAGGGAGGAGAGAAAAGTACAGTCTTCTTACTTCAAGACCCACCAGCACTGGAAGTTTTAGACAACACATCCTTGGACACAACTGTATCATAGTCACACCCTCCTGCAAAGGAACTTGAAAAATGTAGTCTTTGAGTCAGGCATCTGTGTGTTCATGGTACTATAGGGCTCTAGCTCTAAGGAAAGCAGGGAGTATGGAAACAGACTGCAGTCTGCATGATGCCGATTGGTAGGGAGGTGGAGAGAATTAAGTGAGATATAGGAGGAGGCCAACAAGTGCTAAAGATGAGTACCATATTTTACTGTCTAGTAACCATTCATTCACACCATAACTCAACAGCAGCACCACCTAAAGAAATGGAGGTGTCAGAAAAGTGAGCAGGCAGAGCCCTTATGGTGCTAAATCACAGCTGAAGGGGGTCTCACTGAGCATTAGTCGGTCTGTGGGGAAAGCAGTGGGGTGGCCATGTTTGTGTCCCTCCTGGCCGTGACCCCTGAGCTGTGATGTCTCCTGTTTCTGTGCATTGCCCCAGCCTCCCCTGCTCGTTCGGTCCTTGGCTCCTGTCATTTCCAAGGCCGTTTCCACAGTGGGGCTCCTGCAGCCTCTGGTTCAGAAGAGAGGATGGCTCTAGGTCAGGGAGACATTTAATTAAAAATGGAAACACAGGCCCTGCTACCAGCCCTACATTCTTCAGGCCCACTGATGATAAAAATAACAGATACAGCTTTTTGGCTGTGGTGATGAAATAGTTTGTGTGTTTTAAAAATGGATTCAACATTTTAAACAGCAGAATTAAATGTATTAAATTAAAGTCATCAAATATGTGATATTTAGCTATCATACTGGGTTAATGAGTGGGAAAAAAAATCACAATTAATTTTGACATACAAGGCTATTGTAGGTTTTGTCTTTTTTTTTTTTCCTGAAAGAAGAATTTAATTTTTTAAAAAAACTATATTTTTAGCCAGGCATGCCTGGAATCTTGGCATTCTGGGAGGCTGAAACAAGAGGATCACGAGTTTCACACCAGCCTGGGCAACTTACAGAGACCCTGTCTGAAAATAAAAATAAAAAAGGGCCAGGAATCTAGCTCATTGTGAAGGCCCTGGCTCCAATCCCCGGTACAACAAAATACAAATGAACTAATCTGTACCACAGTGGGTAATGAATGGGACTGCTTCTCTTTAAGAGTCCAGAAACTGGAAACTAGAGGCCTCAGAAGTGCTCCAAACACTGGGACAGAAAGCCTGGTTTTGGTCACCACCTGTGTTGTGGTTTGAATTATGTCCTCTCCAAATTCTTATGTTGAAAAAATTGGAATCCTCAGTATCCCACACCCAGAATGTGACTTCATTTGGAAACAGGGCCGTGGTAGCGATAGTTAAGATGTGACCATGCTGACCTAAGGCAGCCCTCGATTCTGTGTGACTGGGGTTCTCATGAAGAGGGAAAACAGACCTATAGAGAAAGCATCAGTGAAGTCCAAAGGCAGGCTGTCGGAAGTTGAGGAAGGACCTGGAGCTAGGAGACAGACCCGAGCAGACCTTCTGTGGCCTTCAGAGAGAACATGGCCTTGCTGACACTGTGACCTTGGACTTCCGGCCTCCGAGCTATGAAACAATAAATGTCTGTTTAAGCCACTCAGTTTGTGACACTATAATACAGCAGCCCATGACATTATATGCGTGACTGTGAGGCTGAGGACCTTAAGTCGTTTGATAATCCAAGCCTCCATTTCCCAAACCGTGGATGGGGACAGCAGGGTCCTCGAGAGGGTCAAATGAACACTGTACCATAGCACATCACTGCAAGGTCAAGACTCAGCATTGCACCATAAGGCTATAAAGTACGCATCTGACAGTAATGGTTTATGTCAAATTCTCCCTCCCAAATATACTATGTAACTGGGGAATTTTTGTAATTGTCAGTATTTTTTTGGTCTTTATAGAGGAACTAAAATATATGTCCAGCATTAAGATTTCTTGGTCACATGCACCTCTGGAACAAATTGTCATTAAAAACTAGGGCAAATTTGTATTATCTTGCATCCCACACTGAGCAACAGGTTGGTCACCTTCCTGGAATGCCGTGTTGATTCTTCCGAGGTTGTATCTAGGGGAGAGTGTCTAATCTCTGAGTGATATTTGCCATGGGCTTATTGTAGCTCCTAGCCTTGTGGACATAGAGTACCATGTCTTTTTAGTTATGATCAAGGTTTCTGCTATGTGAAAATCTTCATTTATAGCAAAATTAACCAAAGAAAGCCAATTAGCTTACATTCAGCTAAATCAGATATAGCCTAAATAATATAGGAGAACTAAAATAAAACCAGTTAAATAAATTTGGAGTTCTTTGTGAAAATAGTACAGATAATTTTTTTCGGAATTAAACCCAGAACCACACCCCCCAATCCTTTTAAAATTCTGAGACAGGTTTCTGTTGAGTTGCCCAGGCCAGCCTGAAACTTAAAATCGCCCTGCCTTAGCTTCCTGAGTAGCTGTAATTACAGGAATGAGCCACTGCTGCCAGACAATAATTTTTTTAAAATTTTATTTAGAAAGAAAAAAAAACAAATAAAACAGACAAAAGGGTAACAACAATACAGAATTCCAAAGGAAAAAAGAAAACAACAACAACAACAACAAACCCACTAAGAAATCACTAGTTGATAAATTACATACTGTCATCTTGGAAATAGTTGTTCAAGTTACAAGATTAAAGCATACAAAGTAGACATTCAAACTGTGAGACTATTAACAGTTCTGCTCAACAATCTAACAAAAACAGTAGTATGGTCTCTATCTTCCACACTCAAACATACATGCAGTTATATCCTTTAGAACACTTTCTTTTTCTCTCTCTTTTACAGTAGCAATTATGCATTTTGGGTTTTATTACTCCTACAGTTCTTATTACTTTCTTTTATTTTAAATAAAACAAAAGAGGGCAGAACAAAGCAGATCAGAACAGAACAACATAAGCAACACAACACTTTACAACAAGACAACCGGACATTAACAGTAGTTGTCAAAATATCTCTTTCTCTGCTATAGTTGAGCATAGTTTCAGATACAATAATATCAAACATAACACAATAGTATAAAACCATTCAAGAGAATGAAAGAATTACAGGACATTCTGAACCGAATAACTATGATCAATGTCTACTATAATATCTCATTTTGAATAAAAAGATTTGTTTATACTATCACACATATTAAAATCCCAATAAGACACAACATGATAGAACCAATGGTAATGACAGAGTAGAAGCATGGTAGGACTTCTAAGGAAGACGATATTAAATCAGCAATGGCTGCCATAATGTTTTGTTTTCTTCAAAACAGCTGTCCATACCATCATGCATAATAAAGTCAAACAAAACAGATTAAAACCATTCCAACTGATGAATGAAAACATTGAAAGGCTTTAAAGCAATGAAATGGGGAATCATGATTACTATAAAATCTTATATACTCTTACCAACTCTCATACTAGGGAGAATATACGGTATTTACACGTGTGTGTTTGGTTTATTTCGCTTATGAGTATGGTCTCAAGTCGTGTCCATTTATTTATAAATATCTCGATGTGATCATTCTTTATAGCTGAGTAGTACTCCATTGTATAAAAATACCACAACTTTTTAATCCATGGGCACTTAGGTTGTTTCCAAGTTCTGGCTATTACAAATTGTGCTGCTATAAACATGGGTGCACATATATCACTGTGGTATGATGTTTTGACTTCTGGGAACATGCCTAGAAGTGGAATAGCTGGGTCAAATGGGACTTCCAGACCCAGCTTTTTGATGAATCTCCAGACTGACCTCCACAGTGGCTGCACCAATCTACACTCCCACCATGCAGAAGAGTTCCTTTTTCCCCACAGCCTCTCCAGCACTTGTTTTTGGTAGTTTTTTCTATCCTGGCCATTCTTTCTGGGGTGAGATGGAATCTCAGTGTAGTTTTAATTTGCATTTCTCCAGACAATAATTTTAATAATAAACTTTTTTTATACTGCTGGAAATCAAACCCAGGACCTCATACGTGCTAGGCAAGTGTTCTACCACTGAACTACACTCACCCGCCCTCATAACAAGCCTCATTTCAAGCTGATTGTCAGATGTTGTGTGTCTGCTATGGTGAAATTGTTCTTTTTCTTGCTGCCACATGAAACAAGTTACCATTCGGATGGGAAGCTGAGCTTCTTTGAGGGAAGTGATAGACTTTAGGCTTCCTAGCTAGGTCCTGGCAGGGCTAGATTCAAACTCAGGTCTTTTCTGAGGCTTGGTATGCTGGAGTGTGTGATGTGTGTTCCACTGATGTCCAATTCATGTAGCATAGTGCTTACCATTTAAAAATGGACTACTTGGTGCATTTAGTACATTCACAGGGTCATGCAGCCACCCCTTCTTCCTAGTTCCAGAATGCTTTCATTATTCTACAAAGAAACCCTATACCAGCTGATAAAGTCCTCCTGTTTCCCATACTCCTGCAGCGCCTGACAGCCAGCAGTTTACTTTCCATCTCTATGGTTTACCTATTCTGCATATTTCATATAAATCAAATGATACAATAGACAAATTTAGGGGTTTGGCTCCTGTTATTCAGTATACAATGTTTTTGAGTTCCAGCCATATCATACTGTGTATCAGCACTTCATTCTTTTTTACTGCTGAATAATATTGCGTGTACAGTATGTTTTTGAGGCAGAATTTTATCAGGCACCCCTGCAGATGAGAGGGGAACTCAAGTGTGGCTACTCCAGCACCTCCTCCATTTCCCTTGTCCTTCACATGGATATGGTGCCATGGGTGGCCAGGCTGCTACAGTTCTAGGTGTTCTCCCTCTGCTCTCCTTGGACCCATAGAAGAATCCAGGGGAGTTTGGGTGTGGTGTCCTGATGTCAGGGTCCAGACCACTCAGTGATCCTAGAAGTCAGAGTATGGGCCGTAGCTTAGTACATGTCTGATTTCCCCAATCCCCTCTCAGTTAGAAGTCGTCGTTTTATTTTGTTTCTTTGAGACAAGGTCTCACTACATAGCCCAGGCTGGCCCCGAACTCAAGGCAATTCTCCTGCCTCAAGTCTCTCAAATGCTGGGATTATGGGCATGTGCCACCCACCATGCCCAGTTTGAGATTGATAATTCTGTCATTTGACTTTTTCTGGGTGCCCAGAACATTCCATTTTACAGGTCTCTGGTGATCCTGAGAGATGATTCTGCTCTCTGCTCTGTTCATCCACAACACTTTCCTGGTGCAACAGCTGCAGCCATTGCAAACCACCCTGCACAGGGCAGTCAGGGTGAACTCTCTGAATCCCTGCCTCACCACATGATGCCCTGTTCCTAATCATTTTGTGGTTCTCTGCTGCTTATTGGGTTCACTATGACTCTACCACACACGCTCATAAAGAATCTGACCTTTGCCTGTCTATGCAGCCCCATTCTCTTCTCCATACTCCAGGCCATCCTGACAACATTTAACAGTGTAGCTTCCCGCAAGGCTCCAGGAAGACTTACCAGCCCCTCCTGCTTTCATGTCCCAGTGTTGCCCTCTACAGACCTTCATGGTAAGAGGGAAAAGCCGAGGGCAGCAGACCTCGCTGGGATTATCAGCATGTGTCTCCCACTCAAGCTATGATTCCTGGAGAGCAGAGAAAGCATCTTTTCTGCTTTATATACCCAGTGCTTGGCTCAGTGCTTGGCACATGGCAGAAACTCAGTAAAAATCAGTTCTTTTAAAGAGTCAGGAATTCTAGAGAGAAAGAGATAGTCTGAAAATTATATGATGGACCTGATTATAAGTAGGATGCTGGAACTCATGGTCCTTGGACAGTATCTCCTAACCACAATTTAATATTGAGGAAGAGAATCAGAAGTAGGAAAAGTGAGCTGGGCACGGTGGCACACTCCTGTAATCCTAGCATTGGGGAGGCTGAGGCAAGAGGATCATTGCAAGTTTGAGACCACCCTTGGCTACCAAATGAGCTCAAGGCCGGCCTGAACTGCAGAGCCAGACCCTGTCTCAAAAAGACCAAAAAAAGAAAGAAGTAGGAAAAGTGGTTAAATGCACCTTCCTAAACACACACACACACACACACACACACACACACACACACACACACACACTTTTTTCTAGAACAAAGATGAAATTAGTACTCTCAGAAACTTAATAGGATTGTTATGATTGTTGAGAGCTACACTGTTAACTATGGATTCTTTTCTTTTCTTCAAATGACATCAAAACAAATGTCATCAAAACAAATCCTCCCTGGAATCTCAGCAGTTAGTCCTCTCCACCAGCCTCTGCCCATTGTTCTCTACACTCCTTATCCCATTTTCTTTGTCCCCCATTATCACCCCAATCACCTGGTTCCAGATTCCAGGGAAAGACTCAGGAGGAGCCACTTCCACACTCAAGACTGAGGGAAACAGCTGTGTTCTCATGGCTTCTGTTTTAAGACCACAGCCAGCAACAGGACACCCAGAGATGATGTTTCCTTGTACCTTAATCATTGCACTCCGAGGCCACTTAGGGGAATACACAGGTGCGATAGGTGGAGATCAACATGTGGAAAAGTTGGTGGCCTATCCCCTGAATGTGGTTTCCTTGGTATAAAGTGGGGTTGGTGACTCTTCATGTAGGTATTCATTTTGTCCGTATGTGTTAATAGTTTAGTACATTCTTCATACCAGCAGTTGAAGACACATACTAAAGAAAAATAATTTTGGATGGTAGTAAGCAGAATAAATTATTGGGTACATTAGAATCTGAAGGGTTTTTGCTTTTTAATTTTTACTTTATGTTACTGGTACATATAGTACCAGTACAAAATGATTACATTCCTTGTGGGGAGTGAGTATATTTATATAACACATTTTAATTCTTCTTTTTTAATCCCCTTTCTCTCTTACTTCCCTCTTTCTTCCTCCCATCCAAGTACTAACCAGGCCCAACCCTGCTTAGCTTCCTAGATCAGAGGAGATCGGGCGCGTTCAGGGTGGTATGGCCGTAGACACCTCCCCCTTTCTTCATCTCTTGGTCCCCTTCCTTTTTGCGGAAAATTTATCTACCTGTTCATTATTATCTATTGTTTATTTTGCTTTTTAATTCATTTATATATTGGGTTTATCATATGAGAGAAACCACACAATATTTAAGCTTGCATGTCTGATTCATTTTGCTTAACATTATGATCTCAAAGTGCCTCCATTTTCCTACAGATGACTTGAGCTTATCCTTATTTATGGCAGAGTAGTATTCTACTGTGTACAAATACCATTTCCTTTAAATTTTTTTGTTTTATTAGTACATGTTTGCAAGTCACAGCATTTCTTTTTTTACATCCCCTTCCTATTTCTTCCCCTTCCCCTCCCTCCTCCTCTAGTTCCCCTATTAAATTTTTCATTTCTGTTGATATTGTTTGTCTTAGCTCATGTTATGATCTATAATTTTTACATTAATTTGAGTTAAGTTCCTGAATGTGGCTGTCTTTATTTTTATTTCCCTTTTCCCCTCTTCTTCCTTCACCCTTGTTCCCTTGAACCACTTCCCTATTACAATCCTCTTATACCATCCTCTTATACCTTTCTATACATCTTTTATCATTTTCTTTGTTTGTACTTTGTCTCACTCAGATGGGAGATACCATACGGTATTTAAACTTGGGTGTCTGGTTTATTTCGCTCAACATTATATTTTCTGAGTGCATCCATTTTCCTACAAATGCCTCAATTTGTCATTCTTTATAGCTAAGTAGTATTCTATTTTATATAGACACCATGTTTTCTTTGTACAGTTATCTGTTGACACATTTTCTTTATCCATTCATTTGTTGGTGGACATATAGGCAACTTCCAAGATTTAGCTATTATATACCGCTATAAATATGGGTATGCTTATATCTCTGTAGTGTGATGTCTTTACTCTTTAGGGAAGATGATGAGAAGGGAATAGCTGGGTCAAATGGAAACTCTAATTTTAGTTTTTTGAAGAATCTCCATACTGATTTCCATAATGGTTGTACTATTTTACATTCCCATTGACAATGTAAACAGAAGTTTCTTTTCCTTCCATGTTATTATTCAATTTCTTTTTTTTCTCTCTCTCTTTCTTTTTCTTTTTCTTTTTTTTTGTACTGGGAATTGAACCCAGGGCCTCATGCTTGCCAAGCAGGCACTGTGCCACTGAGCTACATCCCCAGCCATTCTTTCTCAAGTAAGATGGAATCTCAGTGTTGTTTTAATTTGCATTTCTCTAATGGCCAGAGAAGTTGAATGTTTTTCATGGATTTATTGGCCATTTGTATTTCTTCTGAGAAGTATCTGTTTGTTTCAGTTGCCTACTTTTTGACTGAGTCTTTTGTTGGGAGACAGTCTAATTTTTTTTTTTTTTTAGTTCTTTATGCGTTCTAGACATTTGTCCTCTGTTTGAGGAATTGCTGGTAATTTTTTCACCCATTCTGTAGGTTGTCTTTTCACTATGTTGGTTGTTTCTTTTGCTATGCAATTTAATTTGGTATGATTTTTGGTTTTTTGCGCAAAGGTTTCACTAGACAATTCAGGCTGACCTTGAACTCATTTGTAGCCCTGGCTAGCCTTGAATTTGCAATGATTCTCTTGCCTCAGCTTCCCAAGTGCTAGAATTACAGGGATTTGCCGCCATGCCTGGCCTATGGTCAGATTTATTGATTCTTGGTGTTATTTCTTATGCAACTGGAGTTCTGTTCAGAAAGTTCATGCCTATTTATGTCTTCAAAAAATTCTAGCTATTTTCCAGCAGATTCTTTTTTGACATTTAGATCTCTGATTCATTTTGATTTTAGTTTAGTCCATGGTAAATGATATGGATTTAGAGTCAACCTTATATATGTGATTAACCAGTTTTCCCAGCACCATTTGTTACAGAGGCTTTTTTTCCTCCAGCAGATGTTTTTGGTCCCTTTGTCAAAAACCAAATGGCTGAATGTGCCAGATTATTTCTGTATCCTTTATTCTGTCCCACTGATTCACATACTTTTTTTGTGCCAATATTATGCTGTTTCTATCACTGTAGTTTTGTAATATAACCTAAAGTATGGGCTTGTGATGCCTCCTGCATTGCTCTTGTTGCCCAGGATTTTCTTTACTATTCTGGGTCTCTTTTGACTCCATATGAATTTTAGGATAATTTATCAAGCTCTGGAAAGAATGCCATTGGTATTTGGCTTGGAATTGCATTAAATTACATATCAGCTTTGAAAGTATGACCATCTTGACAATTTTTGCTCTACCTGTCCAGGGGTGTATTCCCATTTTCTAATGTTCTCTTTGATCTCTTTTTTTCAGAGTATGGTAATATTTATTGTAGAGGCTGTTCACTTCTTTGATTCATAAGTATCTAATTTTTCTTGTGAATGGTATTATTTTTCTAATTTGTTTCTTGGTGAAATCATTATAGGTGTACAAATATGCTATTAATTTTATGTGTTGGTTTTTTATCCTGTTAATATACTGAATTTGGTTATTAATTGAAAGAATCTTTGGTGGAATTTTTAGGTTTTCTAATGTAGGGGACCATATCATCTTCAAATAACAATTTTACTTCTTCCTTTCCTATACATATCCCCTTTATTTCTTTTTCTTGTCTGATTTCTCTGGGTGATGTTTTGAGTACTACATTTTACAGGACTGGTAATAGTGGACATCTCTGTCTTGTTCCTGATTTTAGATGGAAAGCTTTCAGCTTTTCCTCATTTAATATGATGCTGATTGTAAGTTTGTCATAAAAGGTTTTTATCATATTGAAATACAGTCCTTCTTCATGTTTTTTTTTTTAAAACATGAATAGATGTTGTATTTTGTCAAAGGATTTCTTTGCATCTGTTGAGATGATCATGTGATATTTGTCTTTGCTTCTATTTTTGTGATGTATTACATTTATTTTTTGCATATTTTGAACCATAAGCCTATTTGGTGATGATGTGTGATCTTTTTGATAATTCATTGCATTCTCTTTGCCAGTATCTTGTTGAGGATTTTTGCATCTGTGTTTATTAAAGTAATTAGCCTGATAGTGCAATGGCAAACAGAAACACTAAAACATCACCCAGAATTTGGAGGCACATTTATTTACATCAATGGACACTGACAAGGAATCAGTCCTTATAAGAATGTCAAGCCTCGAAGGCTCAGCAAGGGAGGTTTTTATGGGTTTCAAATGGGAAGTACAAAGGTAGAGTAATTGGTTGTTTTTGATTGGTTCTTATAATATGCATCACAGTGAACAGCTATGCGTCACAGTGACCAGCTATATATCACAGTGACTGGCCATTTCTAAGAAACAGAAGTAACAGGAACTGTTATTGGGGCAACTATCAGAAGCTGAAGTATACTGATTTGGTGTGTGTGGGGGGTTCTGCTAAAGTAGTGCTCTTTTTTCTGTTGGGTTCTTGTCTGGTTTTGGAGTCAGGATAATGCTAGCTTCCAGGGATGATTTTTGGAATACTGTTTCCTTTTCAATTTCATAAAGAAGTTTGAGAAATATTGGTGTTAGTCATTCCCTGAAGTTCTTGTAGAATTTAATGATGAATCCACTGAGTCCTGGGCTTCTCTTAGTTGGTAGGTTTGTTTTTTTAAATTACTGCTTCAATTTTGTTACCTGTTAATTTGTTTATTCAGAGTTTTTAGATCTTGGTTCAGTTTTGGTAATTCATATTTATCTAGGAATCAGTTCATTTCGTCTGGATTTTCTAATTCTTTGGAGTACAGATTTGTAAAGTAGTTACTAATTATCTGGATTTTGGTGATGTTTCTTTAGATGCTTCTATGGAAGAGATTTTCTGTCAACATGGCTTTTTAAATTGAGCTTTTTTCCAAATACATAACCTGAAAGGTCCCCATTGGAAAAGCAAAGTGAAAATATACTGTTAAGGAAGGAAGGAAAAAAGGAAGGGAGGAAGGGGAAGAACCTAAACACTATGATGGACCAGAATGGAACACGAACACAAAATGCTCAGCTGGGTTGAAGTCCCAGGTCTGCTGATAACAGGAGCAGTGGTGGCTAGGAGCTTGTCTCCTGTGGATAAATGGGCTAAGAGGGCTCTAACCAAGGCAGGGTCCAGAACTGGACTGTGCTTGAGCCAATGTCTATGCTGCTTCTTCTAGGCTGATAAAACAAGCTGGGAAAATGAATGGGTTATGGGAGGAGCTCACAGTATATTAATCTCTTCCATGTTCTCTATCATCTGGGCTAACTTTGTGAGTCATCTGGATCCATGGCTTTGAGCCACTTTCTTGTGAGGATAGGAGAAGGATAAATGAACAGCTAGACCTTCTGCCACCACCACGATGGGGCTATGCATATACCTAATACAACCAAAGGGCAGGAACCAAAATGCTGTGCTAAAGCCTGAGTCTCATTGGGTGAGAGTAAAACTCAGTGGTAGAGCACTTGCCTAGCATGCCCAAGGCCCTAGGTTTGATTCACAGTATTATGAAAACAAACAAACAAACAAAAACATCTGGTTTTATGTTAGAGAGCCAGAAAGTCAGGCAGGTGCAACCATAACATCATTAGATAAAGAGTGAGGCACTAAAGGAAAGTGAGAGAGAGAGAGTTGAGAGAAAGAGAGAGAGAGAGAAGACAGCTACCCTCTTTCTCCAAGTGAGCCTGCCAGCTGAAGTTTCAAAACACATGCATAAGTTTAAGGCTAAAAATTACAAATTACCCAAACAACAAATGAGGCATAAATTAATTTGAAAAGAAATTAATTTTTTTTTTTTTTGGTGCTGGGGATTGAACTCACGAAGAAATTAATTTCAAAAGGCAGTCTAAAGGAGTAAAACAGGAAACTATTAATGGTGAAAAGGAAAACAGTTTTGAATAAAATATGTAAAACCTAACTCTAATCATAAGATAGAGAGGAGGGCAGTAAGTACTCCAGGTATGGTGTAGGCATATATAGGCTTTTGTGCTCAAAAAGAGAAGAGAAGGTAAATGTGGTGGCACGTTCCTGTTACCCTAGTGCTCTGGGAGGTTGAGGCAGGAGGACCAGGAATTTGAGCCAGCCTGGCAATTTAGCAGTTCACTGAGATCCTGTCTCAAAAATAAATGAGGGAATGGGGATGTAGCTCAGTGCAAAGGCCTAGGTTCTATCTTCAGTGCCTCCCCCACACAAAAGCAAGAGGATAAAACCAGTGGAATATTTGTACTTGAGTTAATATGTTAAATTCATAGGGTAATCACTAAAACTATCGAAAAACAATGCCTAGTTGTTTTTCTATAGTTTTACAGAAGGAAACAACAGAAGGGAAAAAAGTAGAAATTTTAGCAATTGAAGGCAGGAGGTTAGCAAACAGAGAAAGAGGGTAGTACCTGCGTGGCAGTGGTTTGAATTACTGGACAGTCAGTTGCCTGCTCTCTGGTATATAAGCAAGGAGCATTGACTCATGTAGAATGTCCGGCTGCATGGAGGTGGACTGGGCCCAGTTCCAGTGGTTACTGGTTTCTGTGGTGTAAATATTTCCACAGTGGCCAATTGCAGGTACCAATGGGACATCAACCATTGTCAAAATTCCTAGAACGATAACCATAATGTCTAGGGAGTCTGCGTGTGCTGGGTCCTGAATACTACTGTGTATTTAGGAAAGACAGGCTGTTTTCCATGATCTATGTAGTACATATAAGTTTTGATAATAAAATAAAAATTAAAAAGATTTAACAACAATGAGATACTATTGTTAGAATGACCAGATTCTGAGGCACTGGCAACACCAAATAAATGCTGGTGAGGCTGTGGAGGAGCAGAACTCTTAGCCATTGCTGCTGGGGATGCAAAATGGTACAGCCGCTTTGGAAGAAAGCTCGCTGGTGTCTTACAAAGCTAAATGTACTCTTATCAAATGATTCAGGAATCATACTCCTGGGTATTTAACCATGAGGAGTTGAAAATTTATGTCTACACAAAAATATACACATGGATGCTTATAGTGCTTTTATTTATAATTGTCAAACCTGAAAGCAACCAATATGTCCTGAAGTAGTAAATTGATAAACAAACCATGGTACACACAGACAGAGGAATATTTAGTGCTAAAAAGAAATGAGCTATTACATTTTGAAAAGACATAGGGGAATCTTAAATGCATATGGCTAAATAAAATCAGTCAATGTGAAAAGGCTATATACAGTGTGATCACAACCATATGATACTCTGGAAAAGACAAAAGTGTGGGGACAGTAAAAAGATCTGTAGTTGTCAGGAACTAGGGTGGGTATGAAAAAGCATAACAGGGATTTTTAGGGCAGCGACAATATGCTGTATGATACTATCAGAGTGGACACATGTCGTTGTTTATTTGTTCAAACCCATAGAATGTGTGACACCAAGAGTGAACCCAAGGTAAACTATGGGCTTCAGATAATTATGATGTGTCAGTGTGGGTTCATCAATAGTAATAAATGTGCCACTCTTGTGGGGAATGATAATAAGGTGATAGGTTATACTTGGGAGCAGGAGGTATATATAAGGGGAATCTTGGGGGCTGGGGATATAGCTCAATGGCACAGCACCTGCCTGGCAAGTGCGAGGTCATGAGTTTGATCCCTGGTACAAAAAAAAAAAGTGGGGAGAATCTCTGCCCTTCCTCTTGGTTTTGTTATAAACCCAAGATTGCTCTGAAAAAATAAATTAAAATAAAATAAAATAAAAATACATTCTGTGCATATTTCTTCTTTAACTGAAACTGTAAGGAAATTTATTGGGAAAGAGGAGTTGGTGGTATTGTTATTAGCGTATTTATCACACAGTTATGAAAGGCTAGTAATTTATGATCCTTGCTAGCAAAGCTAGATCAATATAGAGAAAAATGTCCTCAGCACAATAGAATTTATATCATCCACATGATAATTGACCACTGTGTCATGTGTTCAATCATCCATCTCATTATCTCATATAACTAGCAGAAAGGCTAGTATGTGTGTTTGATTTATTAGTGGACACAGATGTGAAATCCTGCAACCAGGTAACCTGTTATCTGTCCTTGGCAACACAATACATGTCAGTAACAGGATCCCACAGAAAGAATCAAACAACCTTTTTCAGTGTTAGACATCTGTTGTAGATATCTGAGAAAGTCTAGGCTAGCATTGTTCCTTCTCTTTCCTTTCTCCCAGGTGTGTGTTCTGTCTCCTTTTTCTCCCCCAGACACAAGTGCTTTGGGATAGAGTATGCAAATATTTTAAAAGCATCTTTATTGTCACTGATTCACAGTTATGAGTATAATTTGAGACATAGTTATTTCACATCACCTATCTCTACATTCCCCGAGCAATAGTGGCTCAGCACAGTACTGAGGTAGGAAAGCAATCTGTCCTCTGGGAAGAGAAATGGGGAAGATGAGAAAGGAAACCAGAAAGCTAACCATGCATAAACCCTGTGCATTGAGTTAGCTCCATGACAGGGAGTGGAAACCATTCTGAATGCCTTCCTCCCTTCTTTTTCAGCCCACTGGGCACATTTGTTGCCTGCAGTATCTTTGTTTAGCTTTGCAGGGGTTAATCAGTTGGCCTATTATTCAGAAAATTAAAGGCTTGGCTGCTTGAGAGTTCCTTTCAGAAAGGATTAGGGTCTCTGATGAGGCTTTGATGTAATAGATGGAGCTGTTCTGCTTCATCATGCTAATGGAGGAGTTTTAAGGACTCCCCAGACTCTCTTTGACAGTGCATGTCTTTATTCATTCCCTTGCCTAAAATAGAAAAATATTTTATCTTAAGAAAACTTAGCGCTTGAACAAAGCACTGGATTGGCATCGCTGGAGTGGGTGGTGAAATGTTCATTTCTTGGTCTAAAAGTACACAGAAGCAGTCCTCCCTGGCTTCCTTGGGTGGTCACTTCCTCTCTCCAAAGAGGAGAACCACCTCTTCAAAGAGAAGCAACAGTGATAATTATGGCCTTGTTCCTTATTGTCTTTTGAAACTTTTGGCTTAGAAGGCGGGCAGAAAGGATGACAGGTGACAGGTATAATGGTGATATCTGTCCTCAGGAATATGAACCAAGGCAGCTATTTGCTGTGAAAAATCCAAATTTGCATAAAGCATTTACCTATTATCTAAAAAAAAATTATCTAGGCTTTTCAGTACTGATTAAGTTGTTACAAAAGCCTGACTTAGTTTATTTTCCCCAATTTTATGCTCACACTATCTGTAATAGTCATGTAATTGGCAATTGGCCAAAGAACAGTTGTCTCTTTACATCTTTAGCAAAGAGCACACATTAAGGGAAGGGCACGAATGTGGGTGACAGTACCATGAGGACTGTTGCAGCTGTAGGCTATTATCTTTCCTCTTAAGTGGATCCCCCACCATCATTATGTATTATGGCCTGAAATTCTAGTTGGAACCATCATTATCGTCATTTAGGTGGCAAATTTGATGTCCTGTTGCTTCCACACCCACTTGTGTGATGCTCCAGTCCTCTTTCCCCTCCCCCAAATCCCACTGTTGGGATTAAATTGCTGCCTCCTTTGAGCTGCTTTCAATCCACAGGCTGTACTTCTGCAATCTCCTTTGCGTTCTTTGCAGTGAACGGTGAATGGTAGCTTGGCGTCTGCTTTTCCTTTACTTGAGCTATGCAACTTCTGGGCATTGCATTCTGCAGGTTGGAATCAAGGGATGAGCCTGTACAGTTCATCAAACCTCTGGGAGGGTTAGCCCTGGGCACAGATCAGGACGCAGGGCCTCTGTGTATTGGCCACCCATGGAGACTTTTTGACTCTCTGATACTAGGCATCAGTTGGGATTGAAGAGCATTATAGGAAACAGCCTGTGAAGCTGGGTGTGTTGGGTGGTGCGTGCCTATGGTCTCAGCGCTCTGAGCAGGGCCAGGGATGTAGCTCAGTGTGAGGGCCCTGGGTTCAATCCCCACTAACACATAAGCATGCAAAAACCTCTGAGACTCATGGCCATGTGCACTGGAGGATAATAGTGTTTGTTATGTTACATGTAATATTTTCTGTGAAAACCCACAGAAGCTATATCTTTAGTCTACTAGCAGTTATTATCTTCAGACTGTAGTTTTCTAGGCAACTAATTTGTTTGATATTGTAGATTTTAAGAAATATTGAATACTAATTTTTCTTTTCATATTGCCTGTGAGGAATTCCAGAGTCAAATATGTGGCCCCTCTTTAAGCAAAATCCTTTCTTTTGTAGTCTAATTCCTTTGGATTTCCCCTTTGCTTCATTTTTCTCTTTTACCTGTAATTATTTTTATCTTGCCTTGTTGCATACACCTTGTTTATTTAAGCATATATTGTTGAGGGAGGCCTTAAATTATTTCTAGGACAAGACGGAATATTAAAAACTAATCACATGCCCTGCTGGTGGGGACGCACAATGATGACTGCTGCTCTGGAAAACAGGCCACTAGGTTTTCAAAAGGTGAATATAAAGTTAATAGATGACCCAGTAATTCTACACAAATAAAAGTGTGTGTCTGCATAAAAACAAGTGCAGAAACATTAATAGCAGTATGAATTAATAATAGCTTAAAGTATAAGGGGTTAGGGTGTAGTTCCGTGGTAGAATGCTTGCCTGGCATACACAAGGCACTGAGTTCTATCCCTAGTACTGCAAAAGTAAAATAAAAATAAAATAAAATGGAAAAAAGAAAAGAAAATGGAAAAGAAACATGATACATCCTTACCAGGAAACATTATTTAGCAATAAGAATAAAAGAAATACTAACATATGCTATGACATTGGCAAATCTTGGAAACATGCTAAATAAAGGAAGTGAGTTAGGGGCTGGGGATTTAGCTCAGCAGCACAAGTGTGTGCTTGGCAAGTACAAGGTCATGAGTTTGATCCCTGGTTTAAGAAAAAGGAGTTGCAGGAAGCCATACATATTACATGAAATGGCCAGATTAAGCAAATCTTTAGAATAGAATAAATTAGTAGTTGCCCAGAACCAAGGGAGTTGAGGGGAAGTAGAGAGTGACTGCTAATGGGTAAAAGGTTTCTTTTGAGGGTGATGGAAATGTCCTAAAATTGATTGTGGCAATGGTTACACAACTGTGTGAACATGCTAAAATAAATAAGTGAACTGTATGGTGTGTGAATTATTAAAGCTGTTATTAAAATCATTTGCAGTAATTAGTCAGTGATTAATTTTATGGAGTAGCTTTTGCTAGTCTTTTTACACTTTCGGTTTTTACTTAAGGTGCCAGATATACACATTATAGTTAAACTCACTCACAATCAGCAGCATCTACATACTTACTTGCTTGGGATCATGAGTCTCTAAGGTGAGAGATGACCTTCTCCATAGTATGAAAATTCCCTCTCTACTATTGTGTCTGTGATGTTTGATTCACTAGAAAACTCCATAGTGGCTCAGGAGCATGTTCTAAGCCAGCAGCACATATACTAAAACTGGAACGATACAGAGAAGATTAGCATGGTCCTTGTGCAAGGATGACATGCAAATTCATGAAGTGTTCCATATTTTTAGCCAGGTGTGGGGGCACATGCTTGTAATCCCAGCACTTGGGATGCTGGGGCAGGAAGATCATTGCAAGTTCAAGACCAGCTTAGGCTACAAAGTGAGCTCAAGACCATTCTGAACTGCATAGTGAGATCTTATCTCAAAAAAGAAAAGAAAAAAAATGCTGCCAATTCTGTGTTCACTGCTCCTAATTTTTGCATACCTCGTCTCCTCTGTCCTTGCCATCTTACTCTACCTCATAGTGAATGTAAATGAGCAAGAGTGGTCAAGAAGTAAGAAGATAAGTAAGAGAAGAAGCATCATTGCAGTCAAGGAAAGAGAATGTTCTAGAAGGTGGGCAGGTCTGTGCTGGCCATCAGAGTGTTGAGCATTAAGTCCAATGAAAACTAAAGAGATCATGGAATCAGTAACTTTAAGGCCTTTGGGTCCTTTGAGAGAAGTTTCAATGGGCAGAAAACTAAGATATTTACATTGACAAAGATTTAGCAGCAGGTCCATCTAATTAAATTTAAATTTGTCTAAGAGTCCAGTGACACTCTTGACATCTTCAAGTTCCACATCTTGAACTAGCTTTGTCTCTGTATTTCCTTAATTCAGACTGTCTGCTTCCTAAAAGGATGTCCTTCTCTCCCTCCAATAGATTCCATAATGTGGCACATTTGTTTTGCAAAGCAAATAGCTACCTTTGTTATCTCTCTGCTCAAAAATCTGGTGATGCATGGCTGAGGAAGCAATCCTGAGCTGAGGATGTAGCTCAGTAGCTGAACACTTGCTTAACTGTGCATGGCCTGTGTTTTAATAAAATAAATAAATAAATAAATAAATAAATAAATATGCCAGCCAGCCTGAGCTCGCTGGGCAGGGCCTTCTATGTTTCAATGAATGAATGGATGAATGAATGAATGATTCCAACTAGATTTTCTCTTCCGTTCCCATTAGAACTATAGCAGTGTTTTACTCTGTTCCCCACGTGAGGCTTTCTCAGGCACTGTGGAGTTAGTTGCTCATTTATTGCAAAGAATGTCTGCTATTATCCATTCCTTCATCTTGTAGGGAAAGAAACGCATACAAATGAGAATTATGGATCTAATTCAGGGCAAGGTGGCAAGTAGGATCAAGCGAAATAATACAATTCATATGTCCTCGGGCACTTAAACCTGGACTAAGAAGCAGACCATGACTGTTTGTCAAAATGGAAATTGATTTTTGAATCAAAAAAATTAGCCAGACATTCAAAAACAAAAGTACTCAAAGGCTTGAACTTGAAAATGTCAAAGCTTTTTGCTTTGTGCTCAATTGTTAGACCTCAAATGTTCCCTCCTTTCCAGAACTTTGCAAGTCTTGATTAGGAAATCTGTGAAACAGGAATTTTGTCCTCAGTGACAGGAATCACATTGAGATAATATAACTAGTGGGTACAGTATTATTTAATTCTGATTCAAGGACCCATTGAACATTAACATTCCCTTCTGGTTATGGTTTGACTTTTCCAAAATTTAGATGCTGCACATGTGATAATATTGAGGCGAGCAGGCCAGGTTCTGATATCCATGACTATAACTTCAGCTATTCCTGAGGGCCGAGGAAGAACAACTTAGTGAGGTGAACATTCACTAAAATAACATATGCAATGTCAAGTTTCTCAGCCTGCCTTTTTTTTTGTCTCAAAATCTTGGAGGCAAGTTAATGCCCAGCATGAGCCACTTAACAATTCATTGAGATACTATATCAAACTAAAAATAAAAAGGTTTGAGGATGTAGCTCCATGTGAAGAACCCGATTTCAATACCAAGTACTGCATAAATAAGAGAGAGAAAGAAAGAAAGAAAGAAAGAAAGAAAGAAAGAAAGAAAGATGGTAGTCTGTCCAGTAACACTGCACCAAAATGGGGTGTCTCTCATGTGAATGGGATTGGTACCCTTGTAATAGACTTTGACGCAAGGAGCTCATCCCTTCTTGCTCTGCCACATTCTGCCATGTGAGGACACATGGCTCCTCCCCCTGGAGAAATCACCTTGAAAGCAGAGACGTTCTCACCACACCACTGAACCCACTTCCCACATAGAACTGGGAGAAAAGAAATATTCATTTCTTTTCATTTTAAGGTACCCAGTATGAGGTATTTTGTTACAGCAGTACAGCTCTGGCTAAGATACTCATGTATCTTAAGTCAGTCATGTATCTAAGATACTCATTCATTCTGCTGACTGTGCGCTGTAGCTGTTTTCCTCCAGTAGACTAGTTTCCCGTATCCCCAGCACCTGGTGCTGTGACCACCCAGAGAGCTGGAGTTTACTGAGTGCTCACTATTTACCAAGTGCTGCACATTAATCAACTTATTTACTCCTGCAATAACATTTATCACCATTTTATAGATTTTTTTGAGATTGCAAAAGTTATTCACTTTGCATTTCTTCACTAGGTTCACCTGTACCCACTTCAGACCCTCAACAAAGACCATGAATCTAAGTAAAACTCACAAATTGTCACATATCCCTAAGAGGTAGCACTAGGTTTTATAAAAAATTGTCCAATGCTTCTTTAAACGAATGAGTACATACTTACTGCTTAGGAAAATAATGAGCTTGGTGATTAGGTATATTATTTGTGTATCAATAGGCTACATCTTGATATATTTAAATACCTCAATAGGGATCTCCACCTCCTTAGGTGTGAAATTAGCACACAGTTTTAGTTCTTACTAGTGATACTGTACGTATTCCGCTAAACATTGAATTTGCAAGATTCAGGAAAACAGAAGTGCAGTGAATTAATCCAGCAAACAGAGAGGTGACCATTCAGTAAAATAACATATGCAATGTCAAGTTTCTCTGCCTGCCTTTTTTTTTTTTTAAGCATTAGTCATTTTTGGAAAATGCGTGTTTGTCATAGTCTTGTCTTCCAGAATGGAAATTTTCTTCTAAGTCAGAGCACAGAGCCCTGCAGTTTAGCCTATAATTAGTGCACACTCTGGAGGACTTTCTCCCCTTGAAGTGGAGGCCTCTTTGTCAGTCAGGCTGCTGTTTGATGATGATAGGAACGGCGAATCATGGGCAGGGAAACATTGGCCAAATCAAAAACATTGAGATATTCTGTACCAACGGGAACACTTAACAAGTTGCAAGCCTACAGGAAAATAGCAGAAAGTCTGAATAGAAAAAAGATTGATAGATGAAAAGACGGGAGAATCCTGAGTTCTGATCTACTTTTGTCCCTCTGAGTGGGATAAGATTGCTGTTACTCAGTCTTTTCTCACCAAGTTCACCAGTATTTTTAGTTGTGCTTTTTCAGCTGCTCTGTAGGAAGCATGTTTATTCATGGGTAAACATCAGTCTGTGACTCCTGATAAATAGCTCCCCCTTGTAGAAATCCAGTTTTTTGGTTATGAAATGGCATTTGGTGGTGATGGCGTGACTGAGATTATGTCTGCAAGCAGAGAGTGTGCAGGCAGCTTCCACTCCAGAGCCTGCCCTTGCCTCTTGCTAAGAAATGTCCCCTTCTTGCCTATTTCTGTCATAAGCCAGTCTGGAAGATCACTACAAATGGCTGCAAAAACCTGTGTTTACTGTGGTGACACTAATGAATTCTTAGAATTACTATCTTCAGCCAAGAAAGCATGATGGAAAGTACTAGAATTTCAAATTAGGCGGTAGATTGATTTCCTTCAAGGCTGAAAGTTCCTTTTCTCTTCTAGTGGGTTTTCCTATCATACTCAATGCAGCCACCAAAGCCTCATAAATCCAGGGTCTCTTATACATGTCTTATGGCATGAAGAGGCTTTTATTGTGGTCTTTTATTTTGTTCCTTAGCACAGAGAAACTGCATCTAAAACCTAATTTTAAAAGAGAAAAAAATCTTGCAATGAAAGATTTACTTATGATTTGGAGGGGGAAAAAGTAGTTTTTCTAAAGTTAATCTATGTTTAAGTTCTTTTTTTAGAGCAAGAGACTAGAAACAGCTAAGCTGGGGAATAGATTTCTGCTGTGAGTCACTGTCTCCTATAGAAACAGTAGCCCATAGAGTAACAGATGTGGGGATAATTGGGGTTCTCTGAGTCGCCCTTCAATCTACTGACATATCCCCAATTCCACCTTCATCTCTGTCCCTCATTCTTGCAACAGAGCTTCTAAGGGTGACATCTGGGGGGCTCATTAACACAAACAAGAGAAGACGGTCTGTAGCCAAGTAAGTTAGGAGATGTCATATCAAACAAAATTAAATGTTTGCTTAACCCCAGGACCTTAACAGGCTCATGTGCATCCACACTGACTTGATTCAGAGAATCCTTGATGTCCGCAGTCTTCTTTGACCAGGAAACTAGGGTTCCACCGTGGAGTGACTTGCAGGTATAATGCTTTACTCACCTCCCCTCACACAGGCTGGCCCCATTTCCCACGACAAGTCAACGTTTTATGCAGCCTTTTGAAAACTTCGCTCAGTCTCTGGCTGGAAGGAGATATTCTGTGTCTGGAATTTGTAATTCCTCACTTAATAAACAATCCTGAAATGAATAAATACTCAACTTTCTTAGTCTTACACATTCTTTCACCACAGCTGAGAGAGGTGTGTTGATATGATGTGTTCTCCATATGTCTGCATTAAAAATTATATAGAGGCTTTCAGGAGTTTTAATGACCCCAGTGGCTCCGTCTTTATCCTCTGTATTGTTTTACACATTGTAGTTGCACTGTTTTTAACGACAGAGAGCCAAGTGGGAAGGGCCCCTGTGAGAGGTGGGGCATTGACCTCATCACTGTCAGGGCTTGACCTCAGTTTTCTCACCTCTGAGAACAGAGGGCTTGAGCAGGAACTCTTCAACCCTGCCACTCTGAAACTCTGTTTTTGTGTTGTTAGTCCTAATATATATGCACACACTGGTTTTGCTGTTTCTCTGTCTCTTCTGTCTTTTCAATTGGATTGTAGATCTGGAAGGAAAACCACAATTCTTTATGGATTTGTTTTAGGTTATTCTAATGCTGTGTAATAAATGTTTGCTGAGTGAATACCCCTTTTCTAGTAATGCATGATGTTCAGCCCTATCTGCTTCTAAGAGAGAACTTTCCTCTGTTGATCAACACAATGATAATCTTCTTTTATACTGGCTCTCAAGCCCCATGAAAAAAAGTACACAGCAGTGTTTTAGTATGCTTTCAAGGTCTTCTTGCCTTTCACCTAAAAACCCTCCAACGTGGTTGGATTTGTTACAATGCTGCTTAGCATTTCTCCCATATCCCCTAGGATTCAATTTCGTTGATCTCATAATATGACATTCAGCGTACTCCAGTCTTACCAAGAGAAATCAACAAATCCTCTTGGTCATTGCTTCTAGACAGTGATGTGCACACTATCTTTATTTTTTATGGATCCTCACAAGACAACTGATTGGCTGGTTTCTTCCTTGCCTGATTCTCTCTCTTCCTTGCACTTTCCTCTTATTCCCTCTGTGAACCAGAGACCCTAGCTAATATACCAGATGATCTTACCACCTCGTTGGAAGCCTTGCTTCTCCAGTGGGTGCTAAAATTGTAAAACAAAACAGACCACTTTCAACTGCATCCCTAGACTCCAGCAGAGACCTAGTCTTACAGCTGGATGAAGTGTAGGGCTCCTAGGCCCTGTCATACCCTGTTCTAGAGCTTTACTTCCTAAAGTACCCAAAGAAACCAATTTTTGGACCCACCTGGAACGCTGGTCTTGGGCACCTGTCCCCTCACATGCCGTGACATTTTCTCTAATTGTCACTCCCGCTTCAGCCTAAGTCCCCTTAGTTCAGCACTGGTTAATATGCAGAGACAGCTGCCCCAGTCCTTTTGGGTTTTTTATTCTTTTTTCAGTGAGCACCTACTGGCCATCAGATGAAGATTCACAGCAGGAGGGAGCAAATCAAATGTGTTTTGCAGGGAAACAAGAGTTTTCTGTCCCTGTGTTGTGGAAACAGATATCTGGTGATGAGAAAGACAGTACAACCTGACCACTGTCGTGGGGCAGTCCTCACTGTGACCCAGCAGATCCTGTTTTACCCATTCCCTTGAAAGCACCAGGAATGTTATGTAAACCTGGATTGGTCTTCACCTGGAAGCCTCAGGGGACGTGCGGCTATTTTTATTTTAGATGTTTTCATATACCATGCCCCTAGGTAGGAGGACAGGGCTATTACTGATCTCATAACCACTTTTTGGGTTCCTTCTCTCTGGAAACATGGTGACTCACATTTGTTTTCCTTTGACAGTCCCATAGACAGGTAAATATACCTGATGTCGAGAGAAGACTGGTGATGTAGAAATAGGATCACAGTCTTTTTTTTAGCATGTGCACTGATTTTGTATAATTGATAAGAAACATAATAGGTTACACAAAAGGTCTCGAAACTATAAAAGTCAAATGATTGATTTTTCCCAAGGCAAGGTGGAGGTGGTATTTATAGTTCTGTGGGCAGCATAAGGGGATTTAGGTACTGTTGGTTGTCCTAGCTGCAGGCTGCAGCTCCACAAGGCAAGGAAGGCCCTGAATCAATGTTCAACTGGACTAACAGGGAAAGTGACCAAATGGCCTTTGAGACTAGAAGGTAAGGGATGTGAAAGAGTTTTGAAGTAAAAACTGAAAAGGTTAAGTAAAGCTTTCCGTGTAAATCTAATCAGTGAGGGTTGCTTTAGGAATTCTGCTTAAATGTTCTGAAAAGATATTCAAGGTGATGCTTTTTACCATTTGCCTGTGCATTTGATTTTTAAAAATGTGATGCTTTGGATGTCGGTCGTATTGGAAAAAGTAAAGACATTTAGTTCATGGAGGGGACAGAATGGCGCCGGTGTGTATTCAAAGCCTCCAGTGGTAGTTAAAGACACAGTTTCACAGTGCAGGTGCTGAAAATTCCTCCTCTCACCCAGGGCAGCTACTCAGAATAGAAATGTGGTGGTAATTCCATTTTACTAGAAACTTCTGTGTGTCAGAATCATCTTTAGTAACACAGAGTATGCAGCAAAATGTATTGTCATTGTTTGCTTTGAAAAGGACATTGAATCTGAAACAGAAAATGTGGTTTTAACCAATTAACTGCAGAGGAGTTTAAAAGCAGCCTGAGTGTTACTACTTCAAACAGACTTTTTGTTCCCTGTTTACATAATTCCATCCCTGTTCATCTGAATTATATGGTAGTCATTTCCTGTTCTGAAGTTTCTTTTCTTCTTCAAAAGACATTAGAATTCAATCTGCTGGACTTTCTGTTTCTTTGAGATTTGTTTCTTTTCTTGCAAATGCACTTTCCCCACTACTAAATAAAGGATGTTTCGTATTTTAAGATTCTGAGATTCACTTGAGGTGATAGTATTTAATTCTAGATGTTTCTAAAATAAAACATATAGACTTGTGAACTTGATTCATTGAAAAACGTTTTTCTGTAATGAAAAATTGGACAGAAAATTGTCTGACCAGTCTGTTTCTAAATGTTTTAAATTCTTCCAAGTAAATCGATGTTAACTTTTGATTTCACATTAAATATTTACTTAAAACAAACTAAATAAGAGTTCTGATTTTTTAATTAACTGATATTGTTTTTTACTTTCTGCTGTTAATAAAGAGTTGTGTGTGATGAATGATGAGGTTTTATAAATGAGCCTTCTCACCTCCTCTCTCCCTGTTTGCCGGGGAAACAGGGTATCTCAGTCTGTACTTTCGCTTCTTTGTTGATTTTTGCAAACAGGTGTCTTATTAAGGATTTTGAAAAGCGACCTACCGTCACACAGCTCCTGGACCACCCGTTTATTAAAGAAGCTCACGGAAAGGTTCTGTTTCTGCAGAAACAGCTGGCCAAGGTGCTTCAAGAGCAGAAGCATCTGAACCCTGTTGCTAAAACCAGGTATGGTTCTCCATGTCCTTCTGTATCTTCCCTCCTGTTGTTTATAAATATAGTATGGCGTGTTTTGGGATTTGCCCAGCATTGTTGCTGAGAATGATCGTACCCTGCATGCGTTGTTCGGTTCCATTTACATGACATGAAGCACTCCCCACCCAGAGGGAGAGCAGGCAGCCTGCAGAGACAAACAGCCTGTTTGTGCTCAGCGGCTGATTTCCATCAGATGGCTGAAACTTCACGGCCCTTGGGTTCAGTTAGCTCTCGGTAAAAATCAACAGATACATGTATACGTTTATATTTAATATAAATGTGGATTTTTTAAGCCAATGAAGATAACTGTACAAAAGCAGCCACAGCTGGGATTGTGTGAAAAATCTCTACCCAGCCCTTGCAAACTGGAGAGCCAAAATATAGGTTGTAAAATGATTGTGGAAAGCTTCTGCATTCAATAGTAGACGGTTTTTCTTTAATATGCTCTGAAACTGTTTCTATTTTATTTAAACATTCCTTAGAGTCAATTTAATATTCTAGATGATTATTTTAGATTTTGTCTATGCTATCTAAAGCAACTGTGATTCTCACCCCTTTTTTAAAAAAAGATTTTTAAAAATGTTTATTTTCAGGGTAAGTTCTTAAAACAGTGTTCTGTGGTGAATCTCAAAGAAATAGATTATTGGTTTCTGTCCAGAGGGTGGCAGAATCTCTCTTTAAGAAAAAAAATTAAATGCAAATAAGTCTACCCCCTCTGCTCAGCAAGTATTTGGTTTTATAAAACTGGTCAGGATACAGATAAGCTCCACTCTATTATTACTGAAAGGAGGTGAAGAAAATCAAATGTTGTTAAGTCACACATTCTGGAAATATTCATTTATTCTGCAGAAAATGAGTTACAAAGCAAGA
>PVJX010025902.1:0-26433 GCA_004027295.1 Dolichotis patagonum | reverse complement strand
TTGTTTTGTTTTATCTTGCTTTGCTTTGTTTTTCCCTCTAATACAGAAAGGATAGATATGCATTTAGAGACTCATGCATGTGTAGAGCTTATAAACAGTTTGCGAGAACCAACTATATATCACATGTTGAAATGAACAACTACTTTGAAGAAAAAGAGACACTACAGTACCCAGTGCTGATTCCATAATGGCATGATGTGAAATGCAGCAAAACTATCATTCTTTGTTCAAAGTGATCTTAGCTTGCTTTGTTTTGTTTAAGTTCAACACACATTAAGGTATGGACAGCTGTTTTGAAGAGAATGAGAGACACTATGACAGCCATTCATGGCTTCCCTACTGTCTGGTCTTGAAGACCTGAAATGCCCTCCTCGTCCTGCTCAGATCAATTCCATACTATGTTGTTTCATGTGAATTCCCTGTATGTGACAATAGGGACAACTATTTGGAAGAAAAACAAGAGTCAATACAATAGAGAGTGAATATCTCTGATTGTCTACTTTTGAAATTTTTGTCTCTTACATTGCTTTCTTATGATCTGATTTGTTCTGTTTTGTTGTGTTTAATTTTACCCTTTTAATATAATTGCATGTATATTTGAGTGGGTAAGATGGATGACCATATTGCTGTTTTTGTCAGATCATGGAGCAGAACTGTTAACTGTCTCACTGTTTGAATGTCTACTTTATATGCTTTAACTTTGTAATTTGACCAACTTTTTCCAAGAAGTCATTATTTAATTTGTCAAGTAATAATTTCTTAGGTTTTTTTGTTGTTGTTCTTTTCCATTTTTCCTTGGAATTCTGTATTGTTGCTATCCTTTATTCTGTTTTGGTTTTTTTCTCTTTAAATAAATTTTTAAAAAATAAAATAAACAATATTTTCCTTCAACCATATCTTTTACAACATTTACCAGAGGTTACTGCTATCCAAGCTTTCTGGTAGGCCAAAAATATAGTATTCTGTGGCTGAGTTGCAAGTACAAGAAGATTTTCTTTAAAACAATAATGAGAAAATAACCACAAAGACAATAGATTTACAAGTAATTTAAAGGATCTGTGTCTGTTATACAAGTATTAAGTAGTACATTTATCCATTTCATTTGTTATCATTCTCTTCAAAATTAAATGATGAATAGAGCTGATGAGCTCTGTTTTGTCTTTCCCAATGAATTTTTATTATCTACTTCAATAACTTGGAGAAAGAAAGAGATGAAGGATCAAAAGAACAAGAAATACAGACATGAATAATCACTAGCATTTGGTTTCACAATTCTTTTATATTCCCAGAGCTTTCCTAATGCTAAACTTTTGATGTAGAGATCAGTAGAAATGCCCTTGTGAGAACTCATAGGCTCCCTCCTCCCAGAATGAGGGTGGGAACATGAAAGGACTTTTGAACCAGGGATAACTTCCTGCTGGAACAACGGAGAGGCCAGGTACCACCCCAAGGTGACACTAACATGTAACTTCATAGTGATACCACACTGTCACTGCACCTCCCAAGCAGTCTCT
Source organism: Dolichotis patagonum (assembly GCA_004027295.1). NCBI lineage: Eukaryota > Metazoa > Chordata > Mammalia > Rodentia > Caviidae > Dolichotis > Dolichotis patagonum. The sequence continues at coordinate 24,919 of PVJX010025902.1, read as the reverse complement.
ACTTTTCACAAAAGTCCATACTGCATATCGTTATTCTTACATAAAGTCTGAGGAAATTGATTCATTAATGAATATGTAACCTGACTGTCAACTCCAATTTAGTAAAATGTAGTGCTGAGATTCAAACCCAACTCTACTTGCAGAACATCTCTCCAATGTAATAGCCTGTCTCTATGCCCAAATTTCTACAATTAAGCAGTGAAGGCTACACAGCATTCCAAATGAGTGCCATCTTCATATTTTTTCCTACTATTCACATCCCTTGAAAGCTTTTGTACTGTTATTAAAAATAATATTAAGTGATTTTTCTACAGTCTATCTAAGAAATATCTGTCCTGCTGGACCCCTGAAAAATGTAAATTGAAGGAAATTCTGCTTCACTTTGTTCCCTAAAAAACTAATACCTAAATGTGTATAAATACTAGAATTCTTATTGGTATGCTATATACTCTGTTTAACTATTCCAAATTTTCCCTTTTTACTTAATTGCACTGTGAAAAAATGCTAAATGTTAAGTGTTAACAAGCATCACATCACTTTCAACAATAAAAAGCATTTTTTATGTCCTTGGTGACAATGGGAAAAATGGTGAAGTGGAAAAAGAAAGATCTGAGGGAGTCTTTTATAGCGATATAAAAGTAAATGACAGAGCCCTTTAGAATCCTGCCAAAATGTGCATTCCCTAGTCTATGAGGGCTAAATACTTCATCTGTATAAAACTGACAAAATACATCAGAATTTAATTGGCAGGAGAATGATAATGGAAAGGAGATGTGCCTTAATCGGAGCTCTTTCCCTGAAAAGACAGTTCGTAGTGTCATTTTAATTATTTCTAGCCATTAATCCTGCAATCATCTATTACTTTCTCCATATATTATACCAGGAAGCACACCCAGCTTTAAATGCTGTGATATTTAAAGAGCAAATGTCTAGGATAGCAAAAATATCCAGACCAGACTCATTTCCTCAGCAACTACAAACCTGTACTTGAATTGTAGGCAGAAGGAAGACTCTGTCCCATCTAATTATTGACAGTAAGATTCATTCCTGACACCTATTGCATTAATTAATTAGTTAAATATTTAACACGGTATGATGTCTCACTTAAGTATGCCTTTGATTATTCTCACAGTGTTTCTACACAGTCAAATAAACATATCTGTAAAAACACAGTACAGTAATGCTCATCTGTGGTAGCTGTTATATCTAATAATCTTTCAAAAATGTGAACTAAAAAAGAAAGATACAGTCTTAAGACTTCTATGAACATTTTAAGTATATTACTATTTTCCTTTTATTTCTCATGTACCCATAAACTCATTCATACAATAGATTTTGTTTTGATTTTTCGTTGCATGTAACCACACAATCAAGAGTTTGGAGTGAAGTGTTTCAAATCCTGAAGAAAACAACTTCCAACCTCGATTGATGTACCCTGAAAAACTATCTTTCAAAAATGATGGGAAAATAAGATACTTCCATGATAACGAACAACTGAAAGAATTCATGACCACCAAATCAACCTTATAGAGAATGCTAAATGATATTCAAGAGAGATAAAGATTACCATGGTTACAGGAACAGCAGCAGAGGAGCATCACTAAACAAGGCAAACAACTAAATGAAGGGGAAAAGTGGAGGACCAACAACAGGAGGATAGCAGGGCAGAGACAAACCAATATATGCTGGTTGTAACCATTAATGTAGGTGACCTCAATTCAACAATAAAAAGAAACTCAAGGATCAAGAAACAAGATCTATCAATATACTGTATACAAGAAACACATTTAACTCAAAAGGAAATTCATAGACTTAAAAATCAAAAGAGAGAAAACAGTTATTCCACACAACAGGAGACCAGAAAAAAAGCAAGGGTAACTTTCCCATCAACAGTAGAATGGACAAGAAAAATATGATATTTTCATAAAATGGAAAGCTACTGAACTATAAAGTAGAATAATCTTGAGGTTCTTGTAGGTAAATATATGCAACTGGAGATCATGTTCATGGGTGAAACAGTTTCAACTCATCCAAGTGAATCCTAGCATAGAAAACAGAAGGAGTTAATGGGATCTAAAAAGCAAAATGGTTCTTGTAAAAGTAATAGAGGAGGAAACACCTGGGAGGGAAAGGTGGTAACTACTGTTAATTTTTTATTGTCTTATCTTGAACTCTTGTATTGTTTTCACAATTTTGTTAGGTCTGGCTTTGTTCTGTCTTGTTTTGTTAGATTTTACTTCATCTGATGGTATGGGCAGCCATTTTGAACATAATGGGATGTATTATGATAGTCATGGTTGGTTTCCTATTATCTTGTTTTGAAGTCTTATGCTTTCATTCATTTGTTTCATTTATTTTATTCTGTTTAGTTTAGTTTTGTTTTGTTTTGTTTGATTTTATTGTGTGTGATTGTATGAACAGCTATTTTGAAGAAAACAAGACATTATGGTAGCCATTACTGATTTACTATCATCTTGTTTTGAAGTCCTATCATGCTTTTATTATTTTGTTTTGATTGATTCTATTCTGTTGTGTTTTATTTAATTTTATTATGTCTGATATTATGAACAATTTTTTGAAGAAAATGAAATATTATAGTGACCATTGTTCATTTCTTGTTATCTGGTTTTGAAGTCCTGTAATACTTTCATTCTTCTGATTGGTTTTATACTATTTTGTTATGTTTGATATTTTTTGTGTGTGAAGGTATGATCAACTATTTCAAAGAAAAGAGACATTATGGTAGCCACTGTTGATTTCCTGTTGTCTTGTTGTGAAGTCCTGTGTTGCTTGCCTTGTTCTGTTCTGATTTGCTTTGTTCTGTTTTGTTTTATTTTCTTTAAAATAAAAAAAGTTTTTAAAGAGTTTATTTTAGCTTTGTTATGGTTTAGTTCTAAAATGCCCCTCAGAAATATCTACAACCTCTGAAAGGTGACTTGGACCAGGAGAGAAAGCTCCAATCTCACCAGAGGCTTTTTTGTGGCTGAATGGACCATTAGCACACGGGGCACAGTTGGAAAGTACCTCTCTGAGGGTGCAACTTGAAGAGTATGTGTAGCCTACCCCTAGCACTTTCCTCTCTCCTCACTGAGTCTCTGGCTTTCTCTGTCTCACTCTGTCTGTCTCTGCCTGTGTCTCTATCTCTGTCTGTTTTTCTGGCTGTCAAGAGTAAGTAACTTTATCACACCGGTCTGCTGAGATGCATCCGACTTGGAGCCACTGGATCACGGACCAAAACATCTAAACTATGTGCTAAAACAAACTTTCTTCCTTTAAGCTGTGTATTCTGGTACTTTGTTCCAGCTCTGAAAGAGTGATTAGCACAATTTCTTCACTTGGTTAGGTGTTTCCTTTCTTGTGCTGAACCTGTTTGTTTTGATTCAATCTATTTGTTTAGTCTCAGCTTTGCTGCTTCCTGTTTGGGGTCAGAAACAAGAAGTCCTTGCCCAGACTGAGATTGTGTGCCGTTCTCCTCTTACTTTTTTCCTGTGGTATTTTATAGTCATGAGTCTCAGGTTTAAGCCTTTTTAACACATTTTGCATTGATTTTTAAATGTGGGATAAGGGCCCACTTTTATTATTCTGCATATACAAATCCAGCTTTATTAAAGCACCTTTTACTGTTCCATTGTGTATTCTTGCCCTTTGTTGAAAATCAATGGATGATACATGGACAGAGTCCTTTCTGTTCTGCTCCACTAACTGCTGAGCTTGTTTTCACACCAGCATCATTGGATCTAACTACTATCACTTTGTAGCATAGTTCAAAGTCAGGTAGTGTGATGCCTCCTTTTTTTGTTTTGTTTGCTCAAGATTGCCTTGGCTATTCAAGCAGTTTTTGGTGATTCTTTATAGGTATTGCATTGAATTTTTAGATCCTTTTTTTTTTTTAAGACAAAGTCTCACTGTGTAGTTCAAATTGGGCTTGAACTCACTATGTAGCCCAGACTGGCCTCAGACTCCCAGTGATCCTCCTGCCTCAGCCTCCCGAATCTAGGATCACAGGCATGCACCACACCCAACTCAATCACTTTGTATAGTATGAACATAGACATTTTAATAAAATTAACTCTTCCAATCCATAAACGTTTTACTTTTCTATTTATTTGTCTTCTTTAATTTCTTTCATTAAATTTTTACAGTTTTCAGTATATGAAACAAAAGTCTCACTTGTAGAAATATTAGCCAATAATACATTATAATGCCATTTCTTCATTCTAAAATTTGCTTATGAACTTTCGACCTAAAACAAAAATCCTCCCTGTGCTCTGTGTCTGTATCCATTTCTGAGATATAACCTGTATATTTGGACTGCATCTTTCCAAATATTTTTCAATGCTCTTTATTGTGTTTAAATATCTTTTGTAGGCCAGGATTTGTCTAAGGGAATGTTAACTAATGTGTGCTAGAATTGTACTTTCATTTGTGATTATCTATCACCTTTAATCATTTTTTCATTTCTTCACTGTAACACTGATAAAATTATTTCAAAAGAAGAGTTTTACTGGGCATAGAGGACTGGAAAAAGTGTATTCAACATATAAAATTAGATGTATCTTATAAAGTGACAGCAAACAGTAAAAAACCATGATTTTTACAAACAAACAATGTTCCCATGAAAAAATTTCAAGTTTCTAATCACTTCAGTGCACTTCAGCAGGTGCTTAATAAATTTAATAAAAACTCAACTGTTCTGTTAGTACCAGACAATGAACAGGAAGAAAACGGAATATTAAGGAGTACCAATGCCCATGAAATTAAATTACCAGCATAAACTTGATGATTAGAAGAAGGAATACTACATAAAAGCACAGTTGCATAAAATAGATTATTTTTACCATCGATAAAAGAAAGTTGGAAAATTTCGCACTTTTTCAACAGAAGAGGCTGCATCCCAAGACGAACTGTAAGTATCTCAAGCTATTATGCTTACAGCAGAGAATAGACTTCACAGTTTGCCTTTACTTTAGCAAAAGAATAAAATATATTCGAAGCCTCTGTCCTCATTTTATATATATATATATATTATATATATAATATATATATATATATTTCAATGTGTACAGAGCAGTGTGCTGCCAAACAAAAAGGAAACAATACAGAAATACATCATTAGGCAATTTCATTTCATCATAGTCTACTAACAAACCAAGATGGTTAAGATGTGGGTAGGTGATATCTTTAGGGACCACAGTTCTACATGCATATGGCTGTTGATCAAAATATACTTATGCAATGCATAAATACATAGACCAGGTGTGTGTGCATTAGCATCATGCAGTATCTATGAATTGTTAATTAGCAGTGTAACAGTATTTGCTCTAGACAAATGAAATCACTGTGAATATCTACTTCTCATTCTCTCCTTTTAAGGTGTAGTTCAACTACGTAACTTATAAACTCCAGAGGCCTGTCATTCTCATTTAACTCACAAGGAAAATCTTGGGAAGGCATTTCAGCATTTCAGAGAATTAATAAATAATTTAAAATGTTGGCTTCAGATATTGTTTCATGAACTATGACAACTAAAACAAGTGATTGAAAAACATTTCCCTAGGTCAGCAATTCTCTTGTAGGGGTGTGTAATAAACTGGGGTGAAGTAAGCATTTTTCAAGTGTTATGAAATGTAAAATTTTGCAAAATCTCTTCTAAGAGTTCTCTTTATGCTGTGCTTGTAAGGCTGATGAACCCAAACTTTAAGATAATGGGATGAACACAAGCAATTATTGTATGTGATTTGTTAGGGTCAAAAAAATAAAAACAAAAAACAAAAAAACAAATGACTCTGACAAGATCTTAATGCAGACAGCCTAAAAGAAAAAAACAAAACTGATTATAATTGAGTTTCCACTTCATTTAGACCATTGGTATTGTGTAATAAACTTAGGTTGCTACATTTAATGGAAGAAATGATTGCTTAGCAGTTGCTAAGATGAAGGCCAAAATAATTCATAGTGGTTATTTTTCTGTTCCAATCTAAGCAAGATGAAATACATTTGTTGTTTTATGCAGTATAAGGCAAATATCCAAGGAACACTCATTTTTTTTTAAATTTTCAAGATAGTAAAATAAAACAAAACAAGACAGAACAAAGCCAGTCCACAAAATGCAGTGAAATTGGTACAAAACTTCAGAGCAGGATACTGGGAAAACAATAATAGCTACCATAGCATATCTTGTTACCTTCACAATGGTTGTCCATTCCATCAGGTATAGCAAAATCAATCCAAAAATAAAACACTATAAAACCAATCAAAGCAACAGTGAATAAAGCAAAACAATCAGTCAGAACAAAGCAAAACAATGAAAACAATATCGGACTTCAACAAGATAGAAGGAAATCTTTCATATTTGCTATATTGGGTACTGTCATCCTCCCAAGAGATGCTCTGACCACTGGTCCCAGGCCTACATAACCAACCAAACAACACAAGCATGAAGCTGCTTTATGTACCTCAGTTGCTATCAACTCAGTCTGTTCTTGGAACCATCTGATTGCTTATGGGGGGTCAGTGTTTGATTCTCAGCCTGCGCACAGGTAGGTTCACAGGAGGTGCTGAGTTTTCTTTCTCTGGAACATGCATGACTTGCATTGCTTACCAGGAAGACTGACTAGTTGATTTCTTGATTGATCCCCCAAGTCTCAGTACAGCCAGCGGATTCTTGGGAGATGCTGACGTTTCTCTCACTGGAGCCGGAACACGCATTTTCAAAGCTGTCAAGATACCAAAAATGGGCATCTGAAATGAATACACAGTTCTCAGATGAAGAAATACAAATGGCAAATAAATACATGAAAAAATGTTCATCATCATTAGTCATTAGAGAAATGCAAATTAAAACCACATTGAGATTCCATCTCACCCCAGAAAGAATGGCCAGCATAAAAAAAAAACTACCAACAACAAATGCTGGAGAGGCTGTGGGGAAAAAGGAACTCTTCTGCACTGTTGGTGGGAGTGTAGACTGGTACAACCACTGTGGAGGTCAGTCTGGAGGTTCCTCAAAAAGCTGGGTATGGAAGTCCCATTTGACCCAGCTATTCCACTTCTAGGCATATTCCCAGAAGAACTGAAAACATCATACCACAGTGATATATGTGCACCCATGTTTATAGCAGAACAATTTGTAATAGCCAGATCTTGGAAACAACCTAAGTGCCCATCAACTGAGGAATGGATAAAAAAGTTGTGGCATTTTTATACAATGGAGTACTACTCAGCTATAAAGAATGATCACATTGAGATATTTATAAATAAATGTACACAACTTGAGACCATACTCATAAGCAAAATAAACCAAACTCATGTGTGTAAATACTGTATAGTCTCCCTACTATGAAAGTTGGTAAGTGTATGTAAGATTGTATGGTAATCATGATTCCCCATTTCATTGCTTTGAAGCCTTTCAATGTTTTCATTCATCAGTTGGAATGGTTTTATTCTGTTTTGTTTGACTTTATTATGTGTGATGGTAGGAACAGATGTTTTGAAGAAAACAAAACATTATGGCAGCCATTGCTGATTTAATATCATCTTGCTTTGAAGTCCTACCATGCTTCTATTCTTCTATTACCATCGGTTCTATCATGTTGTGTCTTATTGGGATTTTAATATATGTGATAGTATAATCAAATTTTTATTGAAAATGAGATATTATAGTAGCCATTGATCATTCTCTCTTATTCGGTTCAGAATGCCCTGTAATTCTTTCACTCTTTCGAATGGTTTTATACTATTTTATTATGTTTGATATTATTGTATTTGAAACTATGCTCAACTATAGCAGAGAAAGAGATATTTTGATAGCTACTGTTAATGTCCGGTTGTCTTGTTGTAAAGTACTATGTTGCTTATGTTGTTCTGTTCTGATCTGCTTTGTTCTGCCCTCTTCTGTTTTATTCTTTTTAAAATAAATAAAAAGAGAAGATACTCAGAGATCGAGCACCATCTCCTACTACATCCTTCCATGCTCCTAAGCTTTGAGTCACTCCCAGTTGATAGCTTTACCTCTGCTCTGCCAGTCCACTGGGGACCATTTGTGCTCATGTACTTTCCAGCCATGAAAATCACTTTTTTCCTTCTCCACCTTCTCTTATTTCACTTAATCTTCAAGGCTCAGTTTGAAGCGTGATCTCCTAGCAAGTTCTTCCCAAATGTGTTTCTTTGTCTTGTGATCCTAATCAAAAATATCTTACTTTCTCTATAAATCTACAGCACTTTGTTCTTATCCAGGATTTCTTTTCACAAAATCCCCAACAAAACATTTTTGTCTTTTAAAATGAAAGTAAAGATTTATCATGACAGTCAGTGAGTTGATGCCTTTGAGATGAACAAAAATTGAGCCACTGTGGGTTACAGGTTGAACAGAAAGTTAAGAAAAGAACTAAATTTTATGAGGATTAATTTTGTGACAGATAGTGCATCACAAATTAATTTATGTCTTGTTAACAACTTTAAACCTGAAATCAAACCCACGCATTATTCCATCGTAGGTATTTTTCAAACTAGAAAATTAAAATGTAGCAAGTCAATTGTTTTGTTTAATTCAGTGGTGCATCTGGGTTGCTGATTAAACAAGTTAACAATGTTCATCAACTTAGTGAGGGCAAATACATGATAAGGCATACTAATAAAAAAAGTGGTAGAGTGACATTAGCAAGATGGAATAGAAAGTTCTAGATTCTTCTGTCACCATGGACACACTAAAAAAAGCAATACACAGATCAATTCCCTTTGTGAGAAACCGAGCAACTAGTTGAGAGGACCCTGTAATTCCAGGAAGTACTGAAGTGCTCACATTGAAATTGGTAGGAATAACTGAGACAAACTTCTACCATAATCATCCATTCTGACGAATGCTGTATCAAAAAGAAATCCCCATCTTTCAGCTCTCCTTAAAAAGCAAAGGATTTGCCAGCTTCTCCCAACTACTTCTGGCTGTTACTTGGGAACTATGCTTCTAAGATATCTGTCTCAAGCGGGAGAGACTTGGCATACTGGACACTTAGGGGCTGACAAGAATTAAGATTAAAGATGCTGGTTTGGACTGGCATAAAGATTTGATAGACACCCGCATATTTTGGCAGGTTGATTGCTTAGGGTATTCCCCTGTACCTGGCCAGTGTCTTAAGACTAAGAAAGATGATATTTTGTCTAATACACAGACTCTAAATGAAAAATTCAAGGAAAAAAGGAAAGAAACAAGAAAATATGCTCTAAATAATAGAATAAGATTCAAATGAGTGGTCAACAGTCAACGAGGTCAAAGAGAAGATAGAATCAGTAAATTAAGACAAGTCCTTCAAAGTCAGTCAGAGCTGAAGAAAACACAATGAAGAAAATGAGGAGCTTAAGGGATGTGGGGGATATGGTTAAGTGGATCAGTGGGCACATTATGAGAATTTCAGAAGAGCAAGGACCAGAAATCTGACTCAAAAAAATGATGATGGAAAACTCTTGAAATCTGGGATTACATAAAGGTATTTTAATCCAGGAAGTCTAAAAGCTCATGTTATTTGTAAAGCAAACAATTTGATTTCAAATCCCAATTTTGGTACTTAGGAACTATGGAACTAGTTCACACACCCCAAACTAACTTAGTTGGTCCAATTACATAACAGAGAAAATATTGGTGCTTATAATCTTTCTTTCTTCTGTAATTCCATATGAGAGGTTGCTATCTTAAAAAGTGATTATGGAACATGAAGAATTTTAAAGGATTGGAGTCTGTAATAAAGTTGTATAACAAATGGTTCCTATCAATTTCTACCTTATAATATCTTTCATACTTTGTAAACCAATACAAAAACTTCTTTCAAGAATAATACAAAGATTGGTGAAGATAAAATGAAAACTAAGTCACATGTACATATACCCAAGTGATAAAGCAAAGGATGAATTTATTTACACTGGCTTTATGGTTTTTAAAGCTTTTATTTTATATATTGTTTGAATGTTTAGTCACAATAAGGAGGATTCATCACAAAACTGGAAGTTCATAGTTTTAAAACTGCATTTACTATGTACAAGTTGAAATAGAAAGTAACTCAAAAAAGAATAACTGAGTAAATACAGTTTGTTCAGAAATTTTCACAACTCCTAGGATAACAAATAATAGAAACTTACACAAAATTTTATATGTCAGGATGGCACACAGGATTAATATACCTCTAAGAAGGCAAGAAAGTTTAATTTAAGTGACTAAAATGAGTTTGTGGCACCAACATCATACTGCTAAGCACTTGCGATGACGCTTGTCACGGAGAATTCCCTAACACTGCCTTTTCATTAGCTTGTGACTCTGATACTATTTGGCATCAGGAAAAGTGACCTGTAACAATTCTTGTCCCAATTTTCCTATGATCTTTCATTTCATTAAAGTGTTTGGGTACCAGTGACATTGTTACCTCTCTGTACATGTTTGATTTTTCTTTAAAGGCTATAAAGTCACTTATTTCAAGCACTTGCATTTTCTAGTAATATCAGGTGAAACCAGAATTAATTTTGATAACATTAAAAGTTGCAAGTGTTCTGGGAAATTAGACTATACTTCTAAGAATCAGAGATAAATATGTCATACTTAGGAATGCACACAATAAAGAATGAGCCTAAAATATCTTGGCTCCTTTTTACATTAGAAGAAATATTTCTTATGGAGAAAGTAGCTAATTGGATTGATTCACTTTTATACTTACTAAATCATGGCCAGAGTCTCTTTTTCACTTCCTACTATGAAATATTCATTTCTCCAAGTCCCATTTGAAACATAAGCCAAGACTGGCTAATGCCTTTCCTTTACAATTACCTGCTATATCCAAGTTTAAGTTATTCAGTGGTTATCATATTAATTATGTCTATCTATTAAATTATTCCCACAAGTCCTGTCAACATTCTTTGAAATTAAGCATTCACTCTGTACTTATGCATATTTCATTATGTTATAAAACATTATATTAAAAAATCAATGATAAGAATTAACTTTTAACTATTTGATAAATAACCTAATATCCACAGTCCTTCCTTTATGCATGTTTGGCCCTGCTCATTTTCATAACAGTATACAATGAAGAATAGAAAGGCTGATGCTTGTAGAGAGCACCAGTGTTCTGCCACCTTTGCCATATTTCATTGCTCTTATTGTGCATGTATTCACTGCCTTAGAACTATGAGGTTGAGAGATAGAACTGTTTCAAAGAGCACTATTCAGTTGTTTACAGCATAGAATTAATTTACAAAGCAATCTAATAGGACAAATTGATTCTATGTTTTGTAACAGTTGAGACATGAGGTGACTCATATATTTCCTCAAGGGCAAAATTCATATAACATAAAACATAAACATTACATAAAATATTTTATGATTCTGTGCTTTGTAAATATATTTGTTGATGTGTATTTACATACACATATATTTTTAGAAGCTTAAATTTAGCTTAATTGAGTAAAAACTGAGAAAAAAAGTTTTCATTTATTTAATAGGATTGTCTCAACTCTTCTATTTGCCAACCATTGTTCTATGTGCCAAGCAGAGTTTACAAAGTTGAAGATGATACAGTATGACAGAAATACACATGGTTATTTTGGAAGGAATCTTGAACATTAGTTTAGCCAAGAAATCAAAAAGATATATTCAAAAGCTCTTAAACTGAGATTTAGAAAGTTTAAATAGGAGCTGGACAAATATGCCTAGGAAGATATTTAAGGCAAGAAAAACAAAATTGTCCATTGTTTTTAGTTTTAAGGTTATCAATGTAATTTGACAAAATCAAGTTCAATGAGAGGGTAGGGCTTGAGATCAGAATGGCATGAGGGGAAGGAAGTGTGTTTGGATAGTGAAGGAGACAAAAGGAAAGGCTCCTCTGTAAGAATTTCTCCTGAAGAGAGAGGATTAGGATGCGGATATGCCCAGATGAAGACCAAACAATAAACACATAGGGAGAAAATTGCCATTTGCAAACCAAGGACAGAGGCCTCTGAAGAAACCAGCCGTACCAATGCACTGCTCTGAGAGAAAATGAATACATGCTGTTTAAACCACACAGTGTGTGAAGACTTGCTTTGGTGGCTTGTCAAACTAAAACAATAAGCAACAAGGACCAAAGGATTCCTCATATGTCCTGCCATCAAAAACAGGATGAGAAACACTCACAGAAAAGGGAGCATTCGAGACTTTTATAGGTAAATGGAGGCAACTTGAGACAACACTCGTAAGTGAAATAAATCAGACTCCCATGTGTAAACATCATATTGTCTCCCTAGTGTAAAAAGCTGCAAGAGTAAGCAAGATCCAAAATGTACAATAGATATTGTGAAAAGGGAAGGAACTACTCAAAAGGAAAGAACAACTGGGATGGGGGAAAGGAGAAAAGGAAAGGAAAAGAAAACAAATATATATATACAGAAGATAGCTATAATACTTATGCTACTAATCTCTATTAATTCATAAAAATGTTTGTGCTTTCATTGTTTGATCATTTTTCATGCCTATATCTCATAATCTACACAACTTTGAAGGTAACAACATGCAAAATATTAAGCATTGATAATCTCCTATTATATAGTTTTGAAACTCTGTATCATTATATTTATTGTTTTTATCTCTTTAAAATAAAATTTTAAAAGCAGGAGTGTTATAATATGGAAGATACCGTCTGTATAATTTAATCATAGAATAGATGTAGTTAAAATGTGTTGCATTTTTGTATGCTAATTAAATGTGTTAGTGTAATGACTGGCTTGCTTGCTACTTTTGTTTACTTATGTATCTGTCTTGATTAAAGGCTACCAAGCTAAAGGTGTTACTGTCTTAGTATTCCTGGTATCCTCATAATGTCTACACACAGAAGTGTTTTTCAAATGTTATTGGAAGTTAAACTGATACATTCCTCCTAATACAAAAGATAACATTATTTTAATATATATTCCTAGTAATAATGCAAGATAAAATACTTATGTTTATAAATTTTATATCTAAGTACTTCTAACAGAAGTAGATAGCAATCATAAAGGTACAATTTTATACTATAAATTACAATAAAGGATATTTTTTAAAGATTGACCATAATAATGATAAAGACTATATGTGTATTCCTTTGTTCTTTTTCATGGTAAAGAAATGAATAAGTACAAAACAAAAAAGTGGTATTTTCACTGTTGACATGTCTCTAGGCACTCTGAGCAATATGCCAAAGAAACAAGAGGTCAGATTCTATTAAAGATGTGCCACACGGTATCAAAGTGGAATGGTTTATTAGCTGGAGTATTTGGAGACCATGTGCTTTTCTGCATGGTCATATATAATAACTTTTAGCTCAAAACGTATGGCCAAAAAGTCCTTGATCATGTTAACACCAATGCTTTTTGTCTGTGTTCTATTGTAACCATGATGAATTTTCCTAAGATTTATACCTTTCATGTTCGAGCACAAATATCCTGAGATATGATTAATGGTCAGCAGAAAATTGGATTTTTTTACACACATGAAAACAATCACCTTTCAGACAAGCAACCAAATCAACATTCACAAGTGAATCGTTTTTTCAAGGAATGAGCATAAAGTAAAATATTGAAAATCTAGTGCAGTGTCGACTTCTCAGGGGGAATTAGAAAGTATCTGGCCAGCTTAAGTCTCATGGCTCTAAAACTGAGCTGTGACTACTTTGAGTGGTCCGAAAGTTTTAACCACAAGTTGAGCTACAAGTCGGCGGGCTGCAAAAGACCCTTGAATGCATCTCTGAAATATTTTTGAATATTTCACTCCTGTATTTATGGCAAAGATGCCCAGTGAATTGTCTGCATCCTAAAAACTCTGAATTAATCAAATTAATCAAACCATAAAATTAATTTTAAGGTGATTTTCCTCCTTTGATTCAAACATAAATATAATAAGGGTAAATGAGACTATTTTGGAAGCAGAAGTTGAAAGAATGTCATGGGATTTTAGCACTAGATGTGTCATGAGGCATTTAGACCCTGCCCCTCATTCAAAGCTCAAACAAACCCTCTAGTATCACTGGTTCTTGAACCAGCATACGACAGAATCACCCACAAGGTTATTAAACATGAATTCCTGTAGTGCACCCCCAAAGTGTATCACTTGGCAGGTGTGAGCAGCACTGGAAAGTGCATTCTGATGAATTTCCAGATGGCAGTGATGGCCTTGGTCTGAGATCACAGCTGGGAAACCTCTGCACTACGTTATGGTTTTATCTCCGAGCACATGTAGTAGTAGGGAGTCATGAACTCAGTTCAACAAGAGTCTGGTCTCTGCTAATGTACTGCTACAAACAAATAACAGGAAAGTATTTATATTTAGTCAGAGAAACAGATACATAAAAGATTTTAGAATATACAGTGAATACTAATATAGACACAGATATAAGGTGTTCCAAGCCAGGACTAGAGATGTCTTCCTAGAAGACAGTTACCTAAATGTGTTCTCAAAAAGGAGAAACAGAATAGAATTCCAGGCAAAGAAAACAGTAGGATAAATGGCATATAAGTAGAAATTACCTAGGCGTATGAAATGTAAGCAATAGAAATTGCAAACATAAAATTTTATATTATAAATTATAATTTTAAAATGTTTTAAATGAGCTGCCTCTCATAACCATAAAGGATTTATGCACATTTGCTTAATTTCTGTTAATAGTAATCAAAATATCAAATATGGCAGTGTGAAGGTTCTATTATCTCTATACACCTTTATTATATATCTTATTACAAAAATGATCTCATTGAGAATAGATCTATGATGCATGGAGAGCATCTACTGCATAATACCCAAAATGACCCACCCAAGAAGATTTCTTTCTACCTAGTGATATGGAAGATGTTTTTATGTTCCTTCCCCGGGAGAGGAGGGCATTTCATGTTGTTTTTACGTCAAAACAAGATGATAGTAAAGGTAAGAAGTCTTTGCCTTCCCAGGGCATCTAGAATCCAAGTAATGAAGGTATAGGGTAATGTGTCCTCTCGGAAAGTTTTTAGAAGGTGGAAACAGAGAAGGAAAGAGGTCACACCCTCTTAGCCATTCCCAGCTGGCTCATCCTACCCAACAGCACCAACAGGAAGGCAAAAGGCATTTGTCTGTAAAGTTTAGTGTTAGTAGGGAATTTGGTGGAATACAACTTCATGACAAAGCAGGGAGCTGGTAAATGACTAAGGTATTCTGAGGCCTGAAGCTAACACTTCATTCATATCTGAACTGGGCATTATAAAATTATAAGGTAATCTATGGAGTATTCCCATAATGCTGAGACTGGACACAACACACTGCATAGTTTCATTTATGTGTAGTTTAAAAGCAGGCATAACTAACCCAGAACGGTGGAATTCAGGAGAACTAGCAGGGCTATTGTAGTGGATGACTGGTTGTGTCATCTGAGACAATTAGAAGGTTAACTACACTGGCTTAGCAATTCTGTACCTAGATTGGGTGTAGAAGACCCACCCTAGGGTAGTTCACTGCCTGGATGGTATAAAAGAGAAGGAGGAAGGATGGGTGAGGCTCCACTTGGACGAGCTCCAGTCTTTGCCTTTGGCTTGGACGTCGTCTCCTGGCTTCCAGTGCAGACTGGCTTCTACGTTGGATCCTTCAGCCTTCTACCACATACCTATCTGCCTGCTGGGGCAGACTTGCAAGGGACACTATGGTGAATTCCAGATCTTGGATTGAATCCTTCGACCTCCGATGTGCAAACAGCCTCTGCTCACTTCCTCATCTGACTCTCACAGACCATCGTAAGCCAATCTTGTCATTTCTTATACATTTGTATATCTCTTGCTATATCTCTTTTCTCCAGTAAAACTCTACCACAGCTATGTTTGGGGAGCATACAGGGCTGGGGTGAGAGGGAGGATGGGGGGTTTGGGGATGCAGCTAGAATTATGCTTTCACACAGTGGTGCCAACAAGTGCTTTCTTGGTGAAAGTTCACCAAGTTCACTTTTTTATTTTAAAGATAGTAAAATCCAACAAAACAGAACAAAGTAATCGAAACAAAGCAGCAAAACTGGTACAGAACTTCAAAGCAGGATACTAGGAAAACAATAGCTACCATACTGTATCTTGCTATCTTCACAACGGTTTTCCATTCCATCAAGTATAGCAAAATCAACGCAAAAACAAAGCAGAATAAAACCAATAAAAACTGAATATTGAATAAAGCAAAACAACCAGAACAAAGCAAAACAGTGAAAACAATACTGGGTTTCAAGATAGAAGGAAATCCCCACATTTGCTATACTGCATCCTGTCATCCTCCCAAGAGATGCTCAGACCACTGGCCCAAGGCCTGCATAGTCAACCAAACAATACAAGCATTTAGTGGCTTTTATGTACCTTATTTGCTATCAACTTAGCCTGTCCTCCAAACCAGCGGGTTGCTTATGGGGTGGGGGGCTGATGTTGATTCCTAGACCACACACTGGTAGGCTCATAGGTGACACAGACTTTTTCTTCCTGGAACATGTGCAACTTACCAGAAAGCCTGGTAAGTTGGCTTCTTGTTTGATCCTCCCAGTTCCAGCATGGCGGATCTTTGGGAGTCACTGATTTTTCTCCTGTATGTATTTTCTGTATGTGACCACTCTTCATAGTAAAGGGGTTTTAAAATACACAACAATTTTGGGCTTGCTTTTTTTTTTTTCTTGGTAGTGGGGGTGGAAACCATGTCTTTCTTCTTGGTAAAAATTTCCGATCCTAAATACATCTCATTGCTCACTTATATAAGAAACCCAGAGCAAAAATAAAAAATTAATAACAGGAAGTAGAGAGAGAAATAATACCCAAAGGGCAAGGGGATCAAGAGATTGGGGAGGGATGAGTGAGAGGAGGTGGGAGAAGGAATTAGGATGTGTCCTGTACATGCACCAACTCCACACAAGGAACGTAAACATTATGTACTGCAAACAGGTACAAAAGGAATGGAAGGGGATGAAGAGATGGATGGAGGAAGGAGGGAAAAAAGGAAAAACGGATGATAAAAGGAATTAAGATGTTATGTACATACACCAACTTCCCACAGGTAAGGCAAACATTATGTTTTGCACATGTACACAAATAAAATAAAACAATAAAATAGAAAAAAGAATATTACTTTCAGGTCTCACAACCCATAGAAACCATGAGTTGGCTTATATTATATTTGGAGTAAATATTTTTAATTAATTCAAATAAGAGATAATGATAACCAGAATTTAATCAGAAAGCAAGAAATATAGTAAAATAAAATAAAATGAAAAGACTATGCCGTGGTTACCCTAATCACATTTAGACACCAATTAAAAAGGGATTAGGGAAAAATTTTCAAGATACTCTGAGATTTCAGACTTGAATGACCATGTGGCTAGCGATGAGAGAAAATCCATGATGTTAGTTTTCTTTTCCAGGTCACATACCTGCTAAGCTAGAAATGCCCATAAAAGCAAAAGGCTTTTTATAGCAAGACATCCAATTTTGCTATATTCTTGTTTTAGTTTTTAAAAAAAATTGTAATTTGCATAGCATTTGCAAATGCTTCAGCGATGGCGAAGTAATGATCAAAGGAAGGTTGGTTTGTCTTGGTTTTATCTGCATATTCCAGGCTGACACATAAATACAAACATAAGATTAACTCAGTTGGAAGCTAAGAAAAGATGGGTCAGTGTTGGCCTATGGATAAAGTAAGAACAGGAAAAAAGTGTGGACAGACAATAGCACATTGTTCTACTGATGCCTGAAATTCCATTATCAAAGAACATTCCATGCTTGAGAATTTCCTTCTCTATTATTTTCTTTAGAATTTCAGATATTCGGGCCGGGGATTTAGCTCAGTGGCTTAAGCGCCTGCCTGGCAAGCGCGAGGTCACGAGTTCGATCCCCAGTACTAAAAAAAAAAAAAAAGAATTTCAGATATTCATAAAAGTGATAAGTCTATCATTTTCATCTTTCACTGGCAAATTGAAATGGACATACACAAAATGTTATGGAAATTAAAGTTAATTTAAGTATGATATTTAGCATAATGCCAGAGATACGGCAAATGGTAATTACTGTCTTCAGTCCAGAGGCCAGAAAACAGCAACTGCACCAAGTTCACAGTTTTAAACACTTTTATCATTCTATTACTGGCATTGCTAAAGTAACTTCTGAATAATTCAAAGTTATAATGCAAACAGCTCCCATCTTCCTGGAGTTATATGCACAATCTCAGAAGCTGGGGAATGAAATAAGTTGTTCTAATTTTCCATTTGTACAAGTACGCAGTAAACTCTTACCTAAATGAAAACAAATATTGAGAAGTCACAATGTACTCACATAAAGATAACTAAATAAACAACAAACTACATTTTACACTGGAAAACAAATCTATTGGCAAACTCTCCATAGGGACCTTTGATTCCTACAAAGGCAGAATAAAATGACACCAAAATTTTGGCGAGCAAAGCAGTGGCTTCAAACTTGCTGCACATTAGAATCACCTGAGGAGTTTTTCAAACTCCCAGTGCCCAGATAACAGCTGATACCAATTAAGTCATAATGTCTGTAGTGGGAACATGGCATGGATATTTTTTAGGATACCCAGGTGGTGCTTTAAAATGTGCAGCAAAAGTTTGAAACCACTAGAGTAAGCTAATAGTTTATTTCCAACACATCTGTTTAGAAGGCATTTCAAGTTGTATATAAAAATTTAGTTTGAGGAAAGAATGGGAATTTTTTTTTCTTCCACTAACCTATGAACACTACCACCCTTCCATCTGTTTCCTTAACAATCCAACATTATCTGGCCTTGGAGATGAGAGAAGGGAAGGGGAAAGGGAAAGGGGGAAAGGGGAAGGGTAGGGAAAAGGAAAAGAAGAAAAAAGAAAAACAGAAGAGAAAAGGAAAGGAAAGAAAAAAGTTGGAGTTCAGAGGAGTACAGGAGTTTTAAGTCATTTAGCCTTCAGGGGATTTGAGAATTATAAATTCCATTCCCTATTTCATCCTCAAATCAGTCTGCGTTGGAAACATTGATGGGTATTAGTTGTACCTCTCTCATCTCTGCACACAGGCAGTCATACTAAGACCAAGACAAAAGGCTCCAGGGTACCAGCTCCAAGCACTGGGAGAGACACCATTAACAGTGAGGACAGCGAGCCATAACCCTTCCATAGCTCCAGGGTCTAGTGCACTCTCACTTCCTCAGGATTATAAGCTTCATCTTAGCTTCCGATTGCCTTCCTTGTGCTATAGAGTCTTCATTTTGTTCTCACTAACTGCTGACAGGCTCTTCCCAGAAAATGCAGAGTGGATTTCCTGAATTTTATTCCTGAGATCTTTTCCTTCCTTACCTATGGTTAATTCCTATAGCATCAGCATGTGTTACACTGGATATTTAATAATGAAAATGCACTAGTATCTCATATGCGTCCCACTACCTTCAGGTATTTAAAATAAAGGTCATACCTATGAAATATGAAGACATTTTCCTTTACATCTCCTAAGTTATATCTGATAGTTAAGCCAAGTCATCAAAAAGCAAATCTTGCATCAAGAGTTCATGACATGTCAAACAACATTCGCAAGTTCACATTAAGCTTCACAGCAACAAGTGACCAAAAGAAAATCCTCAACATTTACAATAGTTTAAAACACTGCCTGCAATTTTTAAATAGTCTTTCTGCTCTGTTCCAATTCTGTTGCTTGTTAGAAAAGGGCTAGAGCACGCATGCAGCGCAATGAATAAAAACTTCCTTTTTAAGACAGCATACCAGCTAATACTTACAAACCTAACACACAGATAACTTACATTCTGCTTCTAACCTTACATTTACTTCTGGAGAATTTTTTTCTGATTGTCTCCTCATATGAAATTATAGTAGCTTTTACTCTTAATCTTAAAGTCTGAAATTTTTAACTGGATATCAGTTACTTCATTAGGCAACATAACTTGGTCCAAATAGTTCCAGAGTCAAGTGGATATTAAGTCTATGGAACTCATGCTACACTAACATTTAAATAATTTAGGCAGAGCAGAATAACAGTTGAATGAGATCCTCTGGTGACCTTTTCCCTATAAGAACTCTAACTTGAACAGATGTTCTGGTACCAAACTACATTTCCAAAAGCTAAGAAAAGTGAAAAATCATACACTGCTTTTAGTGTAACAAAATGAAAAGTTGAGGAAGGAAATAGTTTCCTATATAACTCCTCTCCAAATTCCAACAGTGGAGCATAGAGAGCAATAACTTCCACCTAGAAGAGGAAGAGACGGGTATAACCACGCATATGTTTTAAAACCAAATGCCAGGACTGCCATAATGAAATACACTTTAAGCAAAACCTCATGATGCCAATTCCCAAGCCAATACTTTCAGACCAAACCTCTGAAACCATGTTACATCAGGCAGCTGAAAGTATCTGCTACCATTGCTCCAGTGAGAATAGCAAGGGGCAAGAGTCCATCCACTGGGCAACAACTCATGGAAGCTAGCACAGGGCTTTGTCTGGACCTCAATGCCACGCCTAGCACCTAGACTTGCCCAAACACTTGCCCAGGCAGAGGCCCGTATGTAGGCAGGGCACACTGTAATTTCAAAAGACATCATTTCCAGACTTAGAGTATACCAAAGATGTAAATAAATGTTCTCCCACCAGCACCAGCAAGTTTGTGCAAGCCCACATGGTTAAATGATTTCAGCATGACCGAGTTTAGCATCTGCTGTGGTGGCCAAGGGCATATATTTGTCACCTCAAAAACTCTCCCATAATTAAGGCAGTACAGCTTTCACTAGACCAGAGCTCAGAGATAGTGCTGCAGAACTTTGGCACCAGGCATTACCTGTGCTCCAATGGAACCAACACATGAGTAGGTCTGCAACACTGCTAGCTAGTGTGGGCCTCAGTGGAGCCTGAGATTATGCAAGTCTACGCTGCTGTGAGGTTCAGGGAGCCCAGCTGATAACCCTAGTCAACATTTACCAACACTAATTTGGGCAACACAAGTGGTGCAAGACCCCATGCATTGGTAGTAGGATAGAGTAGTGACCATAGGACATGGTCTTAGATCTTAGTCCCAGGTTAATGAAACCTAACAATGAGCACATTCAACCCCCAGTACCTAAGACTACAGTTGAAATTCCTGAAACAACTCTAGTTCTAGGAGAAGACTTGTGGCCCCAGTCTACTGGATATCTAGCTAATCTCACCTGTGACTGGTTGTAGAACTATTAAAAAATAGCTCTACCTTAGCAAGAGGCAGCCCATAGCACTGTGGGCTTCAGTCACACCCGAGTTTTGTCATGTATTTGAAGGTCTGTGGGCAAAAGATATGACACAGTTTCATGCCACTGGTGGCCACAGTTGTGAGACAAGAGCTTGGGGTAATTCCACCTACCCCAAACGTATTAGAAAGAGGTAGCATCCTATAGTACCTGATCACAATGATATAGGAAAATGAAACTCCCGACCTACTATGTCCACGGGTTTGTATTCTCTAAAATCGAAGAATGAATTTTAGGAACACAGAGGTGAACAGTAGAATATATTTATTGAGAGAAAGCTTCTGTCTGGAGAGAGACAGAAGGGGGTCCCAAGCCAGTTGCCCAGGACTCTGTCTTTTCCAGGGACTTTTGTAGAGTAAAACCATGGGTTCAAGGTGGAGTGTCTTAGTTACTTTTCACTAGTCGCTGAGACAAAATACCTGATGCCCAAAGTTGGGAAAGGAAAGGTTTATTTCTTACAGTTTTTGGAGGTTTCAATCCATACTCAGTTGGCTCCAAGGCAGGTTGGATGGCAGGGCCGCAGTTCATGGCGGCTGCAAACAGCAAGTGGAAACCAGGAAGAGAGAGAGACACACCTTCTGCCTACCATTACATCACATCCTGGCTCCACCCCTAGGCCGGTGTAGCACTCACACCCCCAATCCAAGCACTAGACAATGAACCAATCACAAATGCACAATGCAAATATATGAGGCCTGGGAGCCACCAACATAAACCATGACATGGAGGAAGACTGGGAAGTCCACAAGGTGGATGGGCATGAGGTGGCATATAACTATAGTTAACCAATCAAATCAATAGTTCAGGTAAAATTGATTACATTAGGGACAAATGGGAAACCAAGTCACATAGAAAGTGGGCATTCTTAGGGTTGTGACCTTTCCTCTAGAAGGATGGGATAGTGGCTCCAGGGTGAGAGGGAACTAATTAGAATATCAGTCTCCAGGATGTAGATGTATTTGTTTGATCCATTGTCTTGAGATCTGGCCCTCAGCAAGAGGTGTCCCCTCCAAGGTCCTCAGACATCTGGTCCTCTTTGCCAGCTTCTCCGAGGGCCTACCCGTCTGACTGCCTATAGTATTTCTAACTGACTCAGCTGCCTGTAACAACAAGATGGTAACCATTGAGGCCCACCTTGACCCCAGAGAAAGGATTGAGGGTCAAAGTACTCTTTCCAGGTATGTGGTTGTTCTTTGTGAGCAACACATCAACAAAGTATTACAGACAAACCTGTACTTGGATTTCCCACTAGTACAGGATCACAACACACCAACAGTAGACTCCCAACAAATGTGAATCTAGCTGCCACCCAGTGCTAAAGTAGTAGAAGTAAATGAAAGCTCAGAGAAAATGAGCAGCCTACTTAGAATTTCTAGAAAGCTAGGTACAAACCCAGATGAGGAAGACTTCCCTAAGTAAATAATTTTTCAGTGTCCAGATGATGTTGCATGCCAGTAAGCACAAATGCGTCACCTGCTTATGATCCCAGCTTCTCAAGAGGCTAAGCAGGAGGATTACGAGTTTGCAGCCAGCCTGGGCAACATAGCATGACCTTGTCTCAAAATGAACAAAGGGCTACGAATAGAGCTCAGTGGTAGATTTCTGGTCCATCATGTGCAAGACACTGGGTTCAGTCTCTTGTACTTCAAAACAACAACAATGCAACCAACAGATAAAAAATCCTCAGAAACCAAGACCTCACATAATACCTCAAATAAGGTGAAACTAACCAGGATATAATCAGTTTGGGGAGCTTTCAGAAAGAGAATTTTAATTTTTTTTTTTTAAGGAAACTCAATGAGTGTGAAGAAAACATAGAAGAACATTTTCATACTTTAACAGAGTAACTTTGTCCTTTTTTTAAAAAATCAGGAATCAAGCTCTTGACCTCATGTTTGCCAGGCAGGCACTGTGCCTCTGAGCTATGTCCTCTGTCCTCAGAGCAAATTTAAAAAAGAATGAAAGCAGTTTTTTAAAAAAATCAAACAAATTACTAAATAAAAAAATACTCAATGGAATTAGAAAGATGATAGAAGGCATTAATAGAAGGATAGATCATAGAGAAGAAATAAGTACTGAGTTGAAGACTACCTGTTTGAAATTACACAATGTGGGAAAGAAAGGAAATGAAGAAAACTTTAAAAACTTTGGAACAGTACTATGTATATTTTGGTTACCGGAGTTAAGATCTTGAAAATATCAAAGTATAGAAAGCTGATTCAAAAAAAGAATAGAAAACTTCCCAAACCCAGAGATGGATACAAATATTCTGGTACACAGTCAGAGATCATCAGTTAGATTTAGCTCAACCAAGTCCTCCCCAAGATATCTGACAATCAAGCACTCAACTCAAATTGCAAGGATAACGGTGTCCCAATGCTCCTCACAGCGTGACTTCTTGGCCGCATTCTTGCAAAACAAAAGAACAGCATAGGATATTCAGAGTACTAGAGAAAGAAAAATAGTCTGTCACCTGTAAATCAAGTACCCATCAAAAATGCCCTTTAGAAAAGAACGAGAGAGGGCCTAGGATTCAGCTCAGCAGGGTAAGAGCCTACCTGGCAAACACAAGGTCATGAGTTCCATCCCTGTACCAAAAAAAAAAAAGGAAAGAAAAGAAAAACTTCCCAAACAAAAGCTGACTGAATATATCTTCATCAGAACTGTTCTACAAAGCATATTAAAGTAAATTTTGTAAATCAAAAGAGACATGAATGAAAAAAATAAGAGACATGAATGAAGCTGAAGAAAGCATATGAAGGAATAAGACTTACCAGTAAGAGTAATTATACAAACTCAGAATACTTCACTATTATTAGAATGGTAAACAAACCATTCATATCTTTAGTATACAGACAAAAAAACAATTACAAATAATAACTACTTTAAAATGTTAGGCGTAGACAATATAAGCATAAAATGGGATATCAAAAGTGAAAGAGTTGTGCCCTGGAAAGCTGTGGTGGGAGGCAGGACCTACGGGCAGGACCAAACTGTTGTCACCTTTCCCAGTGGCGCGAAAATAGCCCCAATCAGTAACCTGTGCATTACCTGTTCCCGCCCCAAGTGCCACCCAGGTCAGAGGTTATATGAGTACCCTAACCCGCACGTGCAGGTTAGAGAAGGCCAGGCTGTCTATGGTCATGGACTTCTCTCCAGGTCCTTGGACTAATGGTCTCTTTATCTCATATTCTGCTGTTTCATCACGTCAAAAATCCTAACAAAAAGTTCAACATGTGAAGGAGAATGGAGAGCATGTTGGATTTTTTTATTCATATATTTTCTTTTATTCCTTGGTTTTTCTTTCTTTATGAACACGTTAAATTACAATATTTAAAACAGGTTGTTCTGGCCGGGGATTTAGGTCATTGGCAAAAGTACCCGCCTGGCAAGTGCAAGGTTGTGAATTTGATCCCTGGTACCAAAAAAAAAAAAAAAAATTGTTTTAAACAAAAGACTTTTTAAAGGCTGAAAATAACAAAGCAAAAATCTAAAATGTGCAATCCAAAAGTAATGAGCAAAGAATCAAAATACCCTTCTACAGTATATCATTTAACTACAAAGGAAGATTGAAACAAAGGTAATAAAAAAGAAAAAAACTACAACAAAACTAGAGAATAAGTTACCAAATGGCCATAGGAAGATATTACTTGCCAATAACTACACTGAATGTA